>CM076578.1:410643188-410867499 GCA_034641835.2 Pinus albicaulis | reverse complement strand
AGTATGTTAGTATGAATCTTTCATTGTAAAACATCACTTTAGCTACACATAACAAATAGCCGTAACATCGATTATGGCTGCAAAATATCTTTAAGTCTGCTGCACAAATTCAGATCTACGCACAAAAGACATTAAGCAGATAAAATATAATATGGCTCCATGCATCCAATAGACAAGACAAGAACAAAGTGTTTAAAAGAATGATTTGTATTATATTAAAGAATGGGGCACCTGAGCGGAAAACAAGAAAGGTGTTTTCCGATTCTCCTCAATGGGATGGGTTCTTGAAAGTCCTCAGCGTTTCAGATCTAAAATTCCTCTCTCTTATTGTGGTAGAAAACCCTGACAAACATTGAACTCAATGGGAGCTCACAAAGCAAAAATGGAAAATGGTGACCAAGAATAGATCTAGTGTGATCTAATGCAATGAAGGTGACTAATGAATGGGGAAAACCCTCCTATTTATAACAAAATATTGGGGCGGCCTAGAACTTGGTGCGTGAATAAAATATTATTAATCGAATTCTAGAAGCACCCTTTAGGAATATTTTACTATATTTGTTGGAGGGAAAAGGATTCTTGACTTGGATCAATTCCTTTATTTATAAATAATAAATAAATAAATGATTTATTTATCATTTTAGGGAAATGATGGGAATATAATTAAATAAATAATGATTTATTTAATTATTTATAAATGATTTAGTCAAATTTAACTAGGAATATTATTAAATAATGATTTGAATAACTTATTCCTAGGAAATAATTAAATAAATAATGATTTATTTAATCAATTTCCTTGTTTGGGGTTAAATATGACTAGGAAATATGGATAAATGTTATTTTATATGGTGAAATTAATTTTACTTAGGGTATAATTGGTCTTACATGGTGTACTTGGGTTCATCTAATGATAATGGGTTAGATGACCAAAAAATGGTGTAATAGATTGCCTCCCAATGTACGAGTGTTAGGAGAAAATCGTATGACTGAAGTACGTTGTAAGAACTCAATCACTAGGCATCAAGAGGGAAGTGAGAGAGAGGAATGTAAGGTAGTCTAATGTGCTAAAGGACTAGACCCGGAGGAGACGAGACTTAGAGGTGCAACAAGTCTCTAGGTGATGAAGTAGTACCAGTGTTAAAGGCGGCGGGGGAGGCATACTTATGCCCACCGATACAATAGTACAAAGAATAAGGCGCCCGGAAAACCACGGAATGCAATAAGGAAGCATGTGCTGGCCTAAACATGAGCTAGATAAAAATGATGAATCCCACATACATGTGATGCTTGGAATAGCCTTCAGGACTTATACAAGAAGATTTTAGTACATGAGATACAATATACCCAAATGCCCCCTACACACGGGGAAGGGCTCACAAAATCGGATTGATATATGCAAATCGAAGAGGCGCTGCAAGCGGTTGAGGCTAATATCATCAAATGAGAGAAGCTGCATCAAGGGTGGAAAGGAAGAAGTCATCCGGGCATGTTGGGGGCTACCTGCAGGGCCACCCCCTCATGAGGGTTGAGACATCTCACACATGCCCGGGAATCACCAATAGCTGCTGCTGCATCACTAGACCGTCAAGTGTATAGATCATGATCAAGCTGAAAAGAGCTCGAACCAAAGTACACTGCCCCCTAGACCTGGCTTCTGGAGTAAATGGGCTGATGTCGACAGAAGTAAGTCCGCCATAGGTGAGGCAATAAGGAAACCCCAAGTGAGGCATGAGGGAAAAGAGTAAAGCGACGAATAAATAGAGACTAATGGTGATGATGGAATGAGGGATGATCCAAAGGGGATCATAAAGAACATGAGTACAAAATGGTATCTCATGATGGAAATTGACACAAACAGGAATGAGCGGGGAGGCAAGGTGGTGCCCCCAATGACATGTGTAGTAAGTGAGAAAATCCGATTTTGAGGGGAGGTGAAGTAATGCTTCGTGGACAACAAGTTTCCTGGTGAAGTAACAAAATGCAACACAAACAGATGTTGGCTATCTAGAAGAGAAGAAAACCCGCATTTCGCAGGGAAAATGCTAGGGGTAATATCTCTTAATATAGAGTGCATTGCGAGGATTAGGAAGGATATGGCCTTTAAAGTCCTCTAAAATATATGCCCCCTTACCAAGGTCTTTACTGATGATGTAAGGACCTAGCCATAATGAGTCAAACTTCCCATGACCGAGGGTATTGTGGGCCTAGTCATACACTAGAACGAGGTCACCTTCGTAAAGGGTACGAGGGTGGAATTTTCGGTCATACTGAGCTTTGGTGCGCTTTTTGGTTGCTTCAAGAGTTTGCAATGCAACATGAAGATCTTCAGAGGCGCGCTCGAGCATGATAAGTCGTTGTTCTAGAGGTTGGTGTTAGTATGAATTCTTCGTCGAAGTGTACGAAAAAGAACCACTTTAGCTACGCATAACTAATAGCCCTAACAACAATAATGGCTGCAAAACATCTTCAGATCTGCAATTAGTAGTTAAAGTGCTGCAACAAACAGATCTATAAATGGAAAGACATTAAGCAGTAAAGCAAAGAGTTTGCTCCATGCATCCAACAGACAAGACAAGAACACGATTTTTGAATGAATTTTTATATTACAGGGCACCTGGGAGGAAACAAGAAGGTGTATCCAAATCTCCTCAATGGGATGGGTTCTTTGTAGTCCTCAACACTTCAGATCTAAGCTTTCTCTCTCTTGTAGATGTAGAAAACCCAATGCAGAAAGTAGAGCTCAATGGGAGCAAATGGTAGAAATATGAGACCAAGTGTATAGATCCAGAGTGATCTAATAGGCAACAAAAGGTGAAGAATGATGGGGAAAACCCTCCTATTTATAACAAAATATTGGGTCATTCTAGATCTTGGTGCATGATTAAAATAATTTTAATCAAATCTAGATCCACCTCTACGGAATATTTTATTATTATTTGTTGGAGGGAAAGGGTGTTTGACTTGGGTCAAATCCCTTGATTAGTGAAGAATAAATAAATAAATTATTTATTTATCTTTTTAAGGAAGTGGTTGGGATATAATCAAATAAATAATGATTTATTTGATTAATGGTGGTTGATTTGGTCATATTTAACAAGGAATATTATTTAATAATTATTCCTAGAAAATAATAAGATAACTATGGGTTTATCTCATTAATTTCTTTGTTTTTGGGTTAAACATGACTGGGAATAATAATTAAATTATGGTTTAATTAATTATTCCTTTTGGGTTTTCCTAATTAACATAGTGAAAGTAGTTTTACTTGGGGTAAAACTGGTCTTACATGGTGTACTTGGGTCCATCTAATGATGAAGAGTTAGATGACCAAAAAATGGTGTAACAGATTGCCCCCCAGCGTGCGAGTGTCAGGAGCAAATCGTATGACCGAAGTACGTTGTAAGAAGACAATCACTAGACAACAAAAAAGGGTATGTCAGAGAGAGAAATATGAGGTAGATAGTGTGCTGAAGGACTAGACCCTGAGGAGACGAGACTCGCAGGTGCAACAAGTCTCTTTTTATGAGAGGGTACCTGTGCTGAAGGCGGCGGGGGAGGTATACCTATGCCCGCCGTGACAAAGTACAAAAGAATAGTGTGTCCAGTAAACAAGGGACCGAACCATAGAGTACAGCTGGCATAATCAAGGGCCAGATAAAAATACAATGAGGAGTCTCACATACATGCTGTGCCTGGGATAACAGCCAGGACTAGTACAATAATATCTGAGTACATGAGATAAATACAACCCAAATGCCCCCTGTAACTGGGGAAGGGCTCACAAAATCTGACTGATACATGCAAATCATAGAGGTGCCGCAAGTGGCTAAGGCCAACATCATCAAAATCTGGAGCGGCATCAAAGGCTGCAATGAAGAGGTCATCCGGGCATGTGGGGGGCTACCTGCAGGGCCACCCCCTCATGAGGGCCGAGACATCTCACACACGCCCGGGAATCATCAAGAGCTGCTGCTGGGTCACTGGACTGTCCAGTATACTCATCTCGATCATGCTGAAAGGAGCTGGAGAAGTAATCAAGTCAAAAGGAAGTGAGAGATCCCCCTGCCTGATCCGAGGCACCGAACAAGAGTGGAAGCTGGAACCAAGGTACACCGCCCTCTAGACCTTGCTTCTCGAATAAATGTGCTGATGTCGACAGAAGGAGGTCCGCCGTAGGTGAGGCAATGAGAGATCCTCAACTAAGGCACGAGAGAAGAACAATAGGGCGACGGACAGACTGACACTAATGATGATGGTGGAAATGGGAAGGATGGAGTGGCGAATGGACGACTTCCCTTGTTAGAGCATAAAGGGCATGAATGACATGGCAACGACTGACACAATATCGACAGGGACAGGGGACAGTGGGACTGAAGGTCATGATATGCGACACAAGAGAGGAACCAAGCAAAGAAGAATGGAGGGCTATAGTGGGGTGTAAAAGGACGCATGATAGACTCCATGAATGCAATGATGACTCAACTTGAATGCTCTAAACAAGGGCGACTTGATAGTGCTGCCACACAGTGAAGGCCCCAATGGGGGGCCATGGAAGCATGAGTACAAGGTGGGCACTCATGACGAAAATCGACACGAACATGGACAAGTAAGGGAGCGATATGGTGCCCCAAGTACAAGTGTCGTAAGTGAGGAAAGTCGATTTTAAGGAGCGGTGAAGTGACCTTTCGTGGAAAAAATGTGTCCGGGTGAAGTGTCAAATCACCAAAAACTAATTAAAACCCATTTGAGAGCTCGGTGAGATCTAACCAGCGGTGCTGACGGTTCGTCGAACAGGGCTACGGTGTGGTCGCAGCAGTCGAAAGAAGAAACAGGGGTTCTCTTTTAATGAGGCGGTTTTCCCTCCAAAATCATTCATTTGCTATTGTTGCTGTGGTGAATGTGGAGAGGAGAGAAGGCCCTAAATCTTGCGGCGAACGTAGCGGACAAACCGACCGTTGGATTTGAGATCTGTCAGTTGGAGGTAAGAGGCCTAACCTTGCTCTTGTATTTTGGTGGATTAGATTTGCAGTTTAGGGCCCAACACCCCAGAAACAACCCCTCCCTCATCTCTACGGCCGGGTCGCACTTTTTGGGGCAAAAAGTGCGACCCAGGACGCAGGTTCTAGGGCAAAAAGTGCGACCTGGTCCAGAAAATGGCAGAAAACTGCGACCTGGGAGATGAGGGGGGTTTGGTGCTGTTTTATGGTTGGGAGTTGGGCTTTGGTGTGTGGTTATGGTTTTCCCGATCTGTACCCTGACAAAAATGATGTGTTTGTGCAGGTATGGCAGAGTTGCGGGTCAACTGGAGAGAGAGGGATCTGGGAACACTTCGGACAGAGATACAGGCGGATCAGGGCGTTCATCGTGTATTGGCCAGATTTGGGGTTCTCAAGTTTGTGGAGAACCCGTTGATGAGAGCAGGGGAGCCATTACTGGCCCGGATTATCAGTTATTGGGATCCAGATCAAGAGATCTTTGTAGTGCAAGGGCACAGGATCGAACTGACGGTCCAGGATGTGTACTTCCTGACCGGCCTCCCACCACTGGGGATTGTGGGAGACACGCAGCCAGTGCTGCCGCAGGGGCGGCATATCATGGAGTTCGTGGAACGCCATTGTCGACCGGGTCTTCAAGTCAAGGGGACTCGAATATCGGTCGGGGATCTAGAGAGGCTAGAAACCTGTGCAGTGGCCGCAGCTGTGCTGCGAATCCTGGGCAGCCAGGCGTTCCATCACATCACCGGTGGGCAGATGATGATAGTGGAGAGTGTGTTGGGTGGGACCTACTTTGGGTGGGCCCAAATGATGCTGGTGTCGCTAAAGCGACAGTTGTCGCTATGCAGGCGGCAGGTGAATCATGATTGCTCATATGGGACTTTATTGTGCGCCTTCTTCTTCGAGAAGATCCCGACCTTGAGGCCTCATGTGCAGCTTCCAGATGGGGGCCCGAGAGAGCCCAGGATGCGTCGTTGGGGACGACTACTCTGCAGAGGAGGAGGAGGGGTGGTCGGGCGAGTGTTTCGACCGGAGTTCTTTGCCCATTGGGATCAGATGCCGTTGTACATAGACGACTACCCGTATAGTGGGATGAGCTACTGTGGGGATCCAGATCTGCCACTTCCGTCTGGTCGAGTCTGGGGGCCCGATGGTAAGTGACAAATTGCTATTCTTATATGGGCATGTTAAAGTTTTTGAATAGTAAATGATGATGCTGATTCAGGGACTTTTGGTATGCAGATATAGCACCGGTAAAACCGACCGGATATATGGGACGACCGGCAGCGTCTGGAGCTACAGGTCCGAGTGGGTCGAGAGCAGCGCAGAATGAGGATGCAGCCACCCTACTGGAGGACATCCACCGTAGATGTGAGCAGCTTTTGACCGGGGTATCGGAGCGCGGGTGGCAGGATTTAGACGACCAGTACATAGAGCCATGTGTTGGTCTCCCCTCGGAGTGGCGAGGTATCATGCGGCGCATGGCGATGGCCGGTCAAACTATGCGGGATCTACATGCTGCAGGGGCAGAGCCATTGGCCCCGGAGCCTCCAGATAGTGATTAGGGGCATATGGTGCCCCTTCTGATGTATGTAGGGGCAGGTGGTGCCCCCTAGAATGTATGGAGGGGCATATGGTGCCCCCAGTTTTTGTTTGTAACATGCTATGGGCATGCCGTATGTATATGTATGGGGGGGCGTATGGTGCCCCCAGTTTTTTTTGGAACATGCTATGGGCATGTCATGTGTATCAGAGTAGATGGACTCATCAATATATGGTTTGCGACACATATTATGGATATGTATCGTCTTTTGATGGTTGATTTAATGTTATTGTCTTGTATGAATTGTGTGTGATAAATGCCAATCTAGAACATGGTTTGCAATACTATCCACGTAGTGATTCTGGTCTCTGGGTACATGGTTGAAAGTTATGGTTTCAAATGCACGTATTAAGACTTTCACTCGTAAATAGCGTCTAAACAGCACAGGGTTATGCACACGATAAACACCATTGAGTTGCATTACAAGAAGCAGGGAATCCAAACGAACGTGCAGATGGCGGATGTGATGCAAGAGGGCATCAGCTAATAGGCCACGCACTGCATCATATTCGGCCTGATTGTTGGTGGCAGAACCAATGCATACCCCATTAGACAGAACGAGGTCATGCAAGGGGGTGAAGATGGCCCACCCTGCCGAGGCAAGATTCCTGGAGTAGCGACTTGCACCATCGGCGTAACCGATAAAGGGTGTGGACGGGGGGTCCTGCAAAATGGTGTGACAAGACAATAAATGAGGGGATGCAAGGAAATGACGGCAGCGTGAGGGCACAAAAGTCATCGAGCGGGAATGGCAGGAGGAAGGGGCAGGATGATCAAGACTCAGACAAGGTGGTGTATGAGAGCTATCGGAAACATGGTGAGGACTCGGGCTGCGGAGGTCAACAGAGACACAAGTGGAGTGATCTCGAGTATCAAGGAACACAACGGGGGAGGCTGCGGACGGGCTAGGCTCCGAGTGTCGTGCAGAGGAGGATAGGTAAAGGATGGTTACCATGGACTCCGTCATCTGAACATCGGGGGGAGGGATGACAATGGAAGCGGGAGGATCCTCGGGTTGGCCTGAAGCATACTGCGCGAGGATGGGAGAGGCAGATTGATTCTGTTCAACCTCATACTCTCGAATGACCTCTAAAGATGCGCGATAATGCGCCAGGTGAGGACAGCGGTGGGAGTAGTGGCCATGGACACTGCACAATGCGCACAGTTTGTTGGTGCGGAGAGTCTTGGGGTTCTTGGTGACGGACGAAGAGGAGGCTTCAGGGGCCGTAGATTCGGGGAAAGCGACTTTAACCATGGGTTGGATACGGGGCAACTCGGGACAAGCATGGGTGGCATGACCGGCGACATCGCACAAGGCACAGGGCTTGGCAGGTTGGGGAGGGGTCGGGTCAGTCGTGGTGGTCTTATCTTTTGGTGCCCCTTTATGGGCTTTGTGTTTCTTCTCAGGAGCTGCCACGACAGGAGAGGGATCCTGCGGAGGTGCTGGAGGCACAGTAGCAACGGAAGAAGCGAGGGGGACCGGTTAGACCGGTGTCAAAGCCATGTAGGGTTTGGGGTGACCAGGAGGGGTGGCGGCTGGGGGATCAAGGTACCAGACCGGAATGCCCAAGGTCAGGTTAGGAAGGGAGAGGGTGGCCATGACGGGGACAGAATATACTCCGGGAGGGGGAGCCAAGAAGGGGATCTGTCCAGCAGGGTAATGGTCGGGAGGGACGGCTCCGAGATGGTTAAGGCCAGGGGGAACCGAGCCAGGGGGGTAAAGGGGTTCAGGGATACCAGCTGTAGGAGGAAGGCCAGAAGGAGGAGGTCCGGTTGGCAGAGAAGTATGGCTAGGAGCGGGGTGCGGAGGGCGAAGGGGCGGTTGCGGACTAGCCGAAGCAGGCCGTTTGAGGGCGGCCTGAGACGATTGCATCATGCAAACATTTGACAAGCTGGGATCAGGGATAAGAGGAGGGGGAAGACAAGGAAAAGTTCCAAGCAGGGAGGATTCCTTGTAAACGCCGGGGGAGACACTGGTTAGGGAATCGACGGTTTGCTTGTTGGCTACAGAAGAGATGGTGGTCTCAGAGGAGGTCTGAGAGGGAGGCTCATGATATGTCAACTGGTCAATGGTGACTATCTTCCCGTTATGTGGAAAAGACATCTTGCGGAAAACCGCGGATGGGACAACAGACATGGCATAGGTGTAGCTTCGCCCCAATAGAATGTTGTAGTCTAGAGGGGCGTCAATGACTTCGACGTCAACGCAAACAGTCTTACCGGCGAGGGTGATGGGACAGTTACGAAACATGCCAATAGGCTGGGAGGCATGACCGTCCCACGCTCGAAGGGTGATCGTGGAAGGGGCCAGCTCAGGGGATCCGAGTTGCTTCCAAACCGAAGCGAACATCACACAGGTGGATGCCCCCTCATCAATTATACACCGGGATACAGTGGCGTTCCGGATTTTGACTGGGATTTGGAAAGCAACGGAAGGAGGAAGAGGAGGATGGTCCGATTGAGTGGCATCAAAAACAATCATTTGGTCATCAGCAGGATCAACAGCGCCCACGGCAGATAGTAGAGCCTTCTTTTGAGAAGGGCACGACTGGAGGAGTTCCAGTGTGGAAATGGCAGCAGGGGATTGCGCCAAATCATCTACTATACTATACGATTGAGCGGCTTGACCGGAAGCAGCATTTCGGCGTAATGGGCCCTTTGGAATCTTTGGATGAACCTCAACTTTGGGTTGAGGGATGTGTAAGGGGCCACTGGATGTCGAAAGAGGCTCTGTAGAACCTGAAGATGGAGGCTCGGGAGCAGAAGGAGCAGGAGGCTTGGGGTACTGGCGAGACCGAGTTTGAAGGTGAAGGTCGACGGAAGGGGAAGGATCGGAGCGCATCATAAGGATCTGGTAATCAGAGGAACCAGAAATGGACGAGGGGGTGGCTACATGGCTGTCGGGGGGTTGGGTAGCCACGAATCCCTGTTGAGGGAAAGGATCAGTGAACACAGCTGGCTCGGTAGTGGCCACATTAGGAGGAGCATGAGGGGAGGCGTGTTGTCCGCGCAATGTGGCTTGAGACTCCCACATCCGTCGCATCTGGGGTAAGAGAGGACAATCGTGAGTGTAGTGACCGTAAACACCGCAACACGAACAGGGCTTGTTTTTGCGAAGCGGCCTGTCCGGCCTGGGCGGAATGCCCTGAGGCTGGTTGCTAGTGTTAGGGTCCACACCAGAATTGGGTCCTCGGTTACCGGGGGCAGATGGGTTCTGGTTGCCTCTCCGCCTTCTTTGAGAAGAAGGGGGATTAATCGCACCCTACTGTGCAAATACTTTCCCTGGAGGGGGTTGTAAGTGCTGTTGCGGGTTGTGAGGAGGCAAGGGAGGCGGAAGCGTATATGCTGGAGGAGCTGGCGCACCAGGCTGTGGATAAAAGTAAGGGTTGGGTTGGGCGACATTGAGGTAAGCAGGAGGTTGGGCAAAAGGAGGAGGCATGCCGTATCCCGGATACATGTTGCCGGGAGGGGGAAGAGTGCTTGAGGTGCTGGCCCCTCCCTGAGGGAGACCATAGCTCATAGGAGGGTGAGCAGATGGGTGGGAAAGAGATCCAACAATACCGTCGGCGGAATGAGATGCCCCCGGGGCGTTAGCGCCACCGGGCTTGGGGATGTCAGGAAGAACGGTATAAACATAACCAGATTGAGCGTAGATCAGGTCATATTTTAAAGCTATTTGGAGGGCGGCTTCTTCAGATTGAGGAAAGTGAGAGGCGACATCTTTGCCGATGGGAGACGGGAGGGTGCGAAGGAACCAGTCCATGTAAACCCGATCTTCAAAGGGAGGGGCCCGACATAAGCTCCGTCTTCGTCGCCATTCCTGAACATGGGCAGAAAGGCGTGTGGAAGAGGATTGCTTAAATGAAGTCAAGAGCTCCGTGCCGGTGTCGTATCGGAGAGGGAGCTGGAAGTACGACAAAAAGGCTTGGGCAAGAGTCTCGAACGTGGTATGGGAGGAAGTGGCCTGTTCGACATACCATTTAGAAGCTTCGCCGGTAAGCGTGCGTTGGAACAAACGAAGACTGATGGAGTCATCGGTAATGGAATTGGAGGAACACCACATGTGGAAAGAGCGGACGTGATTGGTTGGATCTTCTCCATTAAGGCCCTCGAACTTAGGGATATCAGAGGGCAGCTTGGTGGGCATAGCGGGCCAGGTAGCATTGTGGTGAATGGGGTCGTTAATCAATTGATGAAAATCGGGGAGGCTGAGGCCTGCAATGTACGGCAGCACAGGGGTGGTCGGGGTAGTGGTTGTGGCGGTTCCGCTAGAAGTAGGGCCGGCATTGGGGCCGGGAGAACCGCTAGCGTTAGGCCCTGGACCAGACATAGTGAAGGTAACAGGGGGAGAACCAGAAGGAGAAGGGGGACCCGATGAATCGGGAGAGGAGTCGGAGTGCGGACTCGAAGGTGGACTGGCTCGACGACGGCGGTGCGGAGCAGGTCGATCAACCGGAAACTGAGGGTGAAGGCCAAGAAGTCTCCGGGAAAGGCGCCTTGGGGGCGTAATGATGACAGGAAGAAGGAAACCGACAAGGGCAGAAGGGGACAGAATCAAGAAAGGTCAAGGGCAGATAAGGTGCAGTGACAATTGATTTTAGAGTCTTTGCCAGGCGGTGTTAACCAGGCACTTCTTCACTTAGGGTCAGTGTGTGGTGTGCGTTAATTTTAATTTTTAAACCCTTTCTGTTGTTGAGAGCAAGAAAAAGTGTGCTGCGTAGCTGAAAATAAACCTACAGAGAACAGAATAAAACACTGAAATAACAGAAAAATAATAGCTACGTATGCATCTATTTAACCCAAGAAGGTGGGTCTCTCACAACTATGCTGAAAAGAAAGGGAAAAACTATGTAAAACACACATAAAGGGAGCTCAATAGATCTAGGGTCAAAAGGGACAGAGATCTGGAGGATAAAGCTGCAGGCAAGAGGTGCAGATCACAGCCAAGAGACAGAGGCAAGGTGGCTGGAAAAAGGAGGGAAATCAGCAAATAACCGGAGGGGGGAGGCGGAGGCCTTCAAAGGAGGTCCAAACAAAACAACAAGAGGTGATTTGAAAGGAAAAAGGGCTGATTTCAATGGATCTGAAAGGGAGGTAACAGATCTGGAAAAGAGGGGGCTGAAGCTCTGAAACCGACGGCTGAAACAGCTAAAACTCTTCCACAAAAAGTGGAGGGTACTAAAGCCCTAAGGGGATGGGTTCCCACTTAGATGAGTAAAAACAGATCAGATCTTGGTCAAGGCGGGCTGAGACAGAGGCTGGAAGACCCTGACAGAAGCTGCAGCAGAACCCAGAAAAATTGCAGAAAAATCACTGAAAAACTGGCAGGTCGCAGTTTCTGACCTTTTTTCAGTGCAGGTCGCAGAAAAGGGGCAGAAAAGTGCGACCTGGAGGTCCAGGTCGCAGTTTATGGGCCAAAAAGTGCGACCCCCCGTTCCGGTTGTCTCGGCGGCAGATTTTCAGAAAAGTTGTCGTCTCAGTTGCGGCTGGTGTCGCTTACCTGCGCAATAGGGCCAGAAACACACGGAAGTTAGAAATTTTAAGTTTTTAGGGTTTTATGTGAAAAAAATGACATAAAAAGAGGAAAACTAAGTAGCTGAAAAGAAGCCCTAGGGCCTGAAGTAGCTGGATATGCAGGAATATGAAAAACGACAGCGGTCGTAATTTAAAACCCGTGTGGAGTCGCCATTTGTTAGTATGAATTCTTCGTCGAAGTGTACGAAAAAGAACCACTTTATTTACGCATAACTAATAGCCCTAACAACAATAGAGGCCGCCAAACATCTTCAGATCTGCGATTAGTAGTTAAAATGCTGCAACAAACAGATCTATAAATGGAAAGACATTAAGCAGTAAAGTAAAGGGTTTGCTCCATGCATCCAACAGACAAGACAAGAACACGATTTTTGAATGAATTTTTATATTACAGGGCACCTGGGAGGAAACAAGAAGGTGTATCCAGATTTCCTCAATGGGATGGGTTCTTTGTAGTCCTCAGCACTTCAGATCTAAGCTTTCTCTCTCTTGTAGATGTAGAAAACCCAATGTAGAAGGTAGAGCTCAATGGGAGAAAAATGGTAGAAAAATGAGACCAAGTGTATAGATCCAGAGTGATCTAATAGGCAACAAAAGGTGAAGAATGATGGGGAAAACCCTCCTATTTATAACAAAATATTGGGTCATTCTAGATCTTGGTGCATGATTAAAATAATGTTAATCAAATCTAGATCCACCTCTATGGAATATTTTATTATTATTTGTTTGAGGGAAAGGGTGTTTGACTTGGGTCAAATCCCTTGATTAGTGAAAAATAAATAAATAAATGATTTATTTATCCTTTTAAGGAAGTGGTTGGGATATAATCAAATAAATAATGATTTATTTAATTAATGGTGGTTGATTTGGTCATATTTAACAAGGAATATTATTTAAATAATTATTCCTAGAAATAATAAGATAACTATGGGTTTATCTCATTAATTTCTTTGTTTTTGGGTTAAACATGACTGGGAATAATAATTAAATTATGGTTTAATTAATTATTCATTTTGGGGTTTCCTAATTAACATAGTGAAAGCAGTTTTACTTGGGGTAAAACTGGTCTTACATGGTGTACTTGGGTCCATCTAATGATGAAGAGTTAGATGACCAGCCAACTGAAGGGAAGGGATTTCGCACTCGATTGGTAAGACTGCCTCCTCGCCAAAGACAAGGTGGAAGGAAGTGAAACTGGTGGCGGTTTTAACAGAAGTATGATAAGCCCACAAAGTAGGGAATAGCATGAGATGCCAATTGGTTTTGTGCTTATTCACCATTCGTTGAAGCATGGTCTTAAGAATTTTGTTGACCGCTTCAACTTGGCCATTACCTTGGGGGTAATAAGAAGATGAATATTGGTGCTTGAAACCCAATAGGGAGTATAGTTCTTGCCAAATCTGATCTTCAAAATGTCGGCCATGGTCCGAGACTAACTGTTTTGGAACTCCGAATCGAGCAATGACATGGTTAAAGAAAAAGAGGGCTGCAGTGGCTATCGTATTGTTAAACGTTAGCATAGCTTCGGCCCATTTAGTGAAGTAGTCAACCGCCACGATGATATATTTGTGGTTACTAGTAGATGGAGGTCGACATTCCATAAAGGCGATGGCCCATTTACAAAAAGGACCGGCGGTGATGATAGGATGGAGAGGAGCGGGAGGAGCTCGCGCCTTGGGGGCGAAATGTTGGCAATTGGAACAATGTTTGACTGCTTCAATGCAATCATTGAAGAGAGAAGGCCAAAAATACCCAGCACGCATGATTTTTTGGGCGGTGGTGAGGCCGGAGAGGTGGCCACCACAAGCGCCACTATGACAGGCATTGAGGACTTGCTCGGCTTCAGCGTGTGTGAGGCAACGACGAAGGACAATATGTCCTCCACGACGATAAAGGTCGTTGCCGATTAGCAAGTAGCGAGAGGCTTGGTTTCAGATACGTCGTCGAGCATCTCGATCAAGATGAAGGGCAAACTTTTGGGTTCGCAAGTAAGTAAGGATGTCACCGTACCAAGGATCGTCGGTGGTGATGGCAAAAAAATGTTCATCGGGAAGAGCATCATTAATTGGAGTATCTTGCGTTCTGGTAGGCAGATCAGAAATGAGTTCAGTGAGGACTAAACCTTTCTTACTTTTTGGGGTGACAAATTCAAGGTCGAATTCTTGGAGGATAATGACCCAACAGGCATACTTCCCATTGAGGATGCGGCGACTCAATAGGAAATCCATGGGGTTGGAATCAGTCACAACCTTGGTGGAACGCATGAGGATATAATGACGCAGTTTTTGGACCGAGAACACGACAACTAGTGCTAATTTTTTTCATGGGAGTAGGACAGAAGTGGACCGGAAAGGTTCTTACTGACATAATAGATCACATGTTCGATACCGTTATCATCTTCCTAGATAAGGACACCAACAACCGAATAGGTGGAAGCAGAGATGTATAGGATGAAATCTCGATCAAAGTCAGGGGGACGGATCAAGGGAGCGGATGTAAGAGCATGCTTGAGGGCGTTAAAAGACTCTTGAGCGTACATATCCCAGACAAAAGGGGTGTGAGATCGAAGAAGTCTAAGAAAACCATGTGTGGTAGTGGCATAGCTAGGAACGAATCAACGAAGAAAATTGGCTTTGCCTTGGAGACTTTGCAGCTGGCGTAAGGTATGAGGCATAGGAAGTTCAAGAATGGCTTGAACTTTCAAAGGGTCGAGATTTATCCCATCTTTTGACACGATGAAGCTGAGGAGACGACCGACGGGAACATAGAAGAAACATTTCAATGGGTTAAGGCGAATGTTATACTTGCGGCATCGGAGAAAAATGGTACGTAGGTCATGAAGGTGTTGTGCTCGATGTTTAGAACGAGCAGTAAGGTCGTCTAAATAGGCAAGGATAATATGGGCGCATGGAAACAATAAGACATGGCTCGTTGAAAGGTAACGCCGACGTTTTTAAGGCCAAATGGCATGACTCGGTATGCGAAAGTGCCCCATGGACTAATGAACGCAGTTTTAAGTTGATCAGCACGAAGGATAACAATTTGGTTGTATCCAGAGAAGCCATCCATAAAGGAGAGAATCTTGTGCCCCGCACAATCATCTATGATTTGGTCAATAAATGGTGTGGGGAAGTTGTCTTTGGGACAAGCTTTGTTCAGATCACAAAAGTCGATGCAAACACGAATGGTGCCTTGTTTTTTGAGGACGGGAACCGGGTTAGACGCCCAAGTGGTATATTCGATGGGGTAAATGAAACCAGCTTGTTGGAGCTTATCGATTTCAGCTTTGATGGCTTCACGTCTAGAAGGATGAATGGGTCTCAACTTTTGATGGACCGGAATGGCATCAGGCCATGTGTCGATGTGATGTTCGACAATGGCGGGATCGAGTCCGGGCATTTCTGAGTAGGACCAAGAGAAAATATCACGGAATTCTTTGAAGAGTTTGGTGTAGGCTTCAATTTCTTCTGGAGTGCATTGGACATCCATGGTGATATGTTCTTCAATACCTGGTTTGAAAGAAATGTCTATTTTAATGGTAGGAGAGATATTAGCCATATTGCCTTCTTCGAAAGCGTCAGGTGCAGGGATGGGGTTTTTGAACCAATTAACTTTAGTGGGAATGAAGTCTTTAGATTCGAGGGCATATTGGTCATGGGACTGGTGTGGTAGGAAGTATGCACGATGGTGCATATCGTCCCATGGAAAATCAGGTGCGGTCTCAGCTTCCATGATGTCTTCATCGGTCTGAAAGATGGGAAGGGTGGGAGGAAGAGGAGTATCGGAGGAGGTAGAAATATGAGACACCTGATTTGGAGGGGGAAGGATCATGTGCGTGTCGGCATGAGGGGTGACAGCAGAGTGAACAGATGAGTGATTGAGTGAACTGGCAGCAGAAGGCACTAAGGGGTCGGATGCCGGGAGACGCGGGGATGAGGAAAGGCAGAGAATAGTGGCTGAAGTTTCAGTCATTTCAGTATTAGGAGGAGGAATGGTAATCGAGGGAGACATGGGGTTTGGTGGTAGGGAAGAAGGATGGCAGGCAAGCGCGGCTTCGAATTGGTGGTATACGGCTAAAGAAGCGCGATACTCGTCAAGGCGGGGACAAAGATGGGTGCAATGTCCATGGAAATCACACAAAGAACAAGGGTGATTGGTGCGCAAGTGTTTAAGTTTAGGAAGAGAATTAGGTATGGTGACAGAGACTTCAGGGAGAGAAGATTCGGGAAACGTTTCATTGACCATGGTTTTGAGATGTGGTAATTCATGACAAGTATGGGTAGCATGTCCGACAAGATCGCACAAAGCACATTGGATGGGATGCTTTGGAGGTCGAGGATGGGCAGAAGTTGTCGGGGTGGCTTTGTCCTTGGATGCCCCCCTGCGAGCTTGGCTAGTGGCACCTGGCATGGGTGCCATAGGGAGTGGTTCCTGATGAGGGGACTGAGGTACAGGTGCAATGGGAGAAGCCATGGGTATCGGTTGAACCGGGGTCAAGGAAAGATAAGGTTTGGGTTGGCCAGGCAGAGTAGGGGCTGGGGGGTCTAGGTACCAGACGGGTATGCCCAAGGTCAAGTTGGGGAGGGATAGGGTAGCCAATATAGGGACAGAATGAGCGCCAGGAGGGGGAGCAAGGAAAGGAATTTGACTAGCAGGAAAATGGCTAGGAGGAGTTTTCGGGGAAGGAGATTCCGAAGGAAGAAGGTGGGCTAGCGGGGGTGATGGGCTAGGAGATGGTGGAGTTGGGTGAGGGTGTGTTTGCGTACTAGCTAGGATGGGCTGTGCAAGGTTAGCCCATGAATATTGCATCATGCAAACATTCACCATGCTAGGATCGGGTACGGGAGGAAGGTCTAAAAAGGTTCCAAGCAAGGAGGAGTCTTTATAGACGCTAGGGGAAACACTGGTCAAAGAATCAACAGTTGGTTTATTGGTGACAGTAGAGATGGTAGACTCAGAGGAGGTCTGAGATTTTAGTTCATGGTATGTCAACTGGTCAATGGTGATAATCTTGCCATTATGAGGGAAGAACATTTTGCAGTAGACTGCGGATGGGACGGCAGACATGGCATAGGTGTAACTATGCCCCAAAAGGATGTTTTAGTCAAGAGGGGCGTCGATAAATTCAACGTCGACACAAACAGTCTTGCCGGCAAGGGTGATAGGACAGTTACGGAATAGGCCAATGGGCTGGGAGGTATGGCCATCCCACGCGCGAAGGGTGATGGTGGAAGGGGCCATTTCAGGGGAGTCGAGTTGTTTCCAAACTGAAGCAGACATTACACAGGTATATGCCACCTCATCAATAATACACCGAGCAACATTGGCATTTCGGATTTTGACTGGGATTTGGAAAGAAACCGAAGGAGGAAGCGGGGGATGGTCTGATTGTTGGGCGTCGAAAACAATCAATTGGTCATTAGCAGGATCTAAAGTGCCCATGGCAGATAGTAGAGCCCTCTTTTGAGAAGGACATGACTGGAGGAGTTCCAGTGTTGAAGTGGCAGCAGGAGATTGGGCCAGGTCATCTACTATGTTGTATGAATGGGCAGCCCGACCAGAGGTAGCATTTCGGCGTAATGGTCCCTTAGGAGGCTTGGGATGAACCTCGGCTTTGGGCGGAGGGAGTTGCAAGGGACCATTGGGTGTCGATAGAGGCTTTGTCGGACCTGACAATGGAGACTCAGAGACAAATGGAACGGGGGGTGTGGAATACTAACGGGACCGAGTTTGAAGGTTGAGGTCGACGGTGAGAGGTGGGTCAGAGGCCATCATGAGAATATGGTAATCAGAGGAACCAGAAGGGGAAGGTTGAGTGGTTACCGGGGCATGAGGGGTTTGAGTGGCCACAAATCCTTGTTGAGGGAAAGGATCAATAAACACAGCGGGTTGAGAAGTAGCTGGGGTGGGAGGGACAGTAGGGGAGGAATGTTGTCCCCGCGCGGTGGCCTGAGAATCCCACATTTGCTGCATTTGTGGTAATAAGGGACAGCCGTGAGTGTAATGACCATACACACCACAACACGAACATGGCTTATTGGTGCGAAGTGGCCTGTTTGGCTTGGGCTGAGGACCCTGTGGCTGGTTAGCAGTGTGAAGATCAATACTTGAAGGATTGGGTCCATGATTACCAGGGGCAGATTGATTGCCTTTCCTCGTTCTTTGAGAAGGAAGAAAATTAGGTGCCCCATGCTGTGCAAAGACTTGCCCTGGAGGGGGTAGTAAGTGCGGTTACAGGGGTGGAAAAGGTAAGGGAGTGGGCGGTCCAAATGCTGGAGGAGTTGGGACACCAGGTTGTGGATATGGATAAGGGGTAGGATGGGAAACATTGAGGTAAGCAGGAGGGTGGGAAAAAGGAGGAGGCATGCCGTATCTTGGATACATGTTACCGGGAGGGGAAAAAGTGCCGGAGGGGCTGGCCCCCCCTGGAGGGAAGCCCGGAAGAGGCTGGGCAGAGGTATGGGATAGAGCTCCAACGATACCGTCAGTAGAATGAGATGCCCCTGAGGCATTAGGGCCACCGGGCTTGGGAAGGTCAGGAAGGACGGTATAAACATAACCAGATTGGGCGTAGATAAGGTCATATTTCAGGGCTATTTGGAGGGCGGCTTCTTCGGTTTGGAGAAAATGGGATGCGACATCTTTGCCGATGGGAGTGTGGAAGCCGTTATTTATGTTTTGAATCTTATTTTCAATGTCTGTCAAGGAAATACAGTCATACAAAATTCCTCTTTTAACAAACCATTCCACACCAAGTAATTAAGAAACTCATTGATTACAAGGTAGACACTTATTAACACGAAGATTAGATTCACAAACATAGCACAACCTACAAGCTTGTCTTTCAATAGCAAGTACCCATATATATGTACCTTGGACTTTGAACTTGAGTGGTTTGTAAATTGTTTTTCTATAGCTTATTAATGAGTTATCCACCTTAAGGGGGGTGGGGTAGAAAATAATCCTTATGCGTTCTTCCTTGTCTTATTATTAATGAGACATTTCTCTTGGGGACCTCCAATGTGATGCACTAGGAGGTTTGACTTCATTCAAACACTAAATGGAGGAGTGTGCCCATTGGTCATTGTACTCGTTTCCATACTATCAAGATAAGGTTACTATACAAGTCATTCTTCACTCTTATTTTAAATGTTATGTTAGCATCGTGGAAGGATAAATCAATATTATTCTATATATTAAAATATAAGGACTCAATAAATTTTTTATTCATCTATCAAATTATTGAAATAATATCTAAAGCACTCTCTAGTTTCAACTCATCAAGGCATCAATATTATTATATATATTAAAATATAAGGACTTTCACTAAAAAATTTATTCATCTATGAAATTATTGAAATAACATCAAAATTATTGACCAGTTTCAACTCATCAAGGCATGCCAACCCTATTTAGTTGATCAATGAAGGAAACGATAGAAAAAATACAAACCATTAGGCTTGTTTTCAACCACATGAACACATTAGAAAATATGCCCTGCGGGGACTCAATAATATATATTCATTCGTTACCTAATGGAGATACACGACAAGCCACCCCGCACAATGCACCATAACTTGTGTGGGCCTGTCTATGATTAATGCCACATCGTTAGCCCTATGCCATAGAATCACTCACTTCGACGCTAACAATGCTGACATGGATGTGTGTATTCAAGATCTGGAATGTCCCATTTTCCATGCATGAAGGGTAGGGTATCTGTATTTCCACAAATGATAAAATTTCATACCTTTTTCAATAAGAAGAAACCAACATACTTTCTATTAGTAAAAATATGTTTACATATTTATTATATGTCATGTTCTTATCCACTTTCTTCTATTAGCCAATATAATTTATATCTATGTTCACACATAACATAATATGTCCAACAACCATATAACCGAGATATACATCATCCATTTTGTGGCTATGTATATATAATCACATGTTATACAAATTGAAATTGTAGCAAAATTTAGTCTATCAAGTATTCCTGAATAGATGCCTAACATCATATAAGCGCATAAAATTGTAGACAAGTTAAAACCATGTGAACCATAAACAAAAAGGTGACTATGTAATGTTGATTTTCCCTGTTTCTTGGAGAGAATAATTGAAGATGGCAAAAAAAGAGATTTCTCTAGCTTGTTTGTACACCCCTCTTTGGATAATGCATTTGCAACAATGTTTTTTTCTTTGTAAATGTGTGAAAAGGAAATCTCCCATAAACTACCAATCAACCTTTTGATGTCATTCATCCAATTCATCAACATGCTCGATTCAAGTATGGACTGCTCCTGGACCTAGTCAATCACTGCTTTTGAATCTCAAATTAATGCATTGGTCTTTATGGATAACCATTTAGCATAGAAAAGAACCCCCCGTAGAGAAAAACTTTAGCTCACTTATTTGAGCCCACCCCACTATGCTAGTTGAAGTGGAATATAATCTAGGTTCCATCACAATATATGCCCGACATCCACAAACATTTTTACAATCCATGCCATCAAAGAAGCTAATTGGAAATATGTTCCAAATATACACAATTTTAAAAACTCTTGGATATGTATTTTTAATGACTACACCAATTTTTTAGAAGTATGCAACAACCTTCACACAACTATGTGTGATTTCTATTTGAGAATCCTCGAATATGCAAGCATTCCTAGATCACCAAATGCCCCGGAATATGTAAAATGGGAGAGTGTGGTATGACTTGTATATTGAGATCCATCTCTTTAAACACTCTCCAATTGATGTTGTATCCCATATGGAAAAGATGTGTAAAAATTATAGAACACCATTTTAAATGGAATGCGTGAATGGGAAATTCAGGAACATGTGAGTCACGCCTTCAAGTTATGTTTTTCACATTGCACATCTCCCTAAATCATTAAAACCCCACATGCAAAGGTTATCCCAGTTCAATATCTTGATTTTCCACATCAACCAGCCAAAATAAATAAGCTTATGTGGAATGTTCCACTTCCATATCAGAAAGGCATATAAGAAGTAGCAGTAGTTGCAGCATTATAGTAGTTAAACACTCCCAACAATGAAATTTTTTTTGTAAGCTAAGAGGAGTGTGCATGTAATGAGGAAGTTCCTCTTCCTCCCCTTTTCAGATAAATATATCATAAACCCGATCTATATGTATATGTATATGTATATGTATATGTATGTATATGTATGTATGTATATATATGTATGTACATACATATATGCATACATATATACATACATGTGTGTATATATGCATGTATGTATGTACATATACATATACATATACATATATATATATATATATATATATATATATATATATATATATATATATATATATATATATATATATATATATATATATATATGTATGTATGTATGTATGTATGTATATATATATATATATATATATTTATATATATATGTATATGTATATGTACATACATACATACATACATACATACATACATACATACATACATACATATATATACTCATATCGTAAAGGCATGTAAGAAGTAGCAGAGTTGCAAACATTAGTGCTAAGCACTCCTAGGAATTAAATTTGTTTTGTAAGCTGAGAGGAGTGTGCTGTAATGAGGAAGTTCCTCTTCCTCCCCTTTTCAGATAAATATATCATAACCGACCTTGTGTGATATATATATAAAATCCTTACCACAAAATATTAATGTTAATTTTTTTAAACTTTGCAAAAAAAATTAAAAATTTCATTATAAAAGACATTGCAAAGAAAAACAAAAAACACGTGTTTGGAAAACACTAAAAAAAAACATCTTAGGATGAAAAAAAAGATAGTATACATAAATTAATTGCAACATAGAAGTGGAAAAGAAGAAACTCCCCAAACTAGGTCGATTTTTTCAAGTAACCCATCTATGAAGTCCACCTAAATTAAAGCCCACACTATCATGTTGTCCAAACCTTCTAGATTGCATTCCTCTAGGAAGACAAAATTCGCAATGGCATTCTCAATTGTCATGAAAAATTATCAAGCCCACAGTTCCAAAGGGAGTCCTGCAAGCTTCATCCATACCATCTTCCACCTAGGAATCTATTTAAAGGGGTTAAAACCCATATACCACCGTTTTAATGTCAAGAAAATATGCCTGCAAGCCCAAGGAAGTGTAAAAATTTCAAATCTGTAGCCCAACCCAGTTTCAAAGGTTTTGCATGTAGTTTAATGGCCACAACCCCTTATGTTAGCAGATATATAAAAATTTAATGCAAATTTTATTGAAACACTAAAAGAATACTCTACTTCATTTTCTTTTCCATATGATAAGAAAATTAAGACATACACATCCACAAATTTTCACACGATGATTTTGGTCTAACTTAACTAAGGAAAAACCCATAAGGGGAAAACCAATACAAGGAGGATTTTAATTAGATTTTTCTCTAGAAAATTATTAGAACAATGATTACAATAAATTGTACTTATATAGCCCTTGGAAAGAGTGTCATTGTCTATCCTTCTTCTCCTTTATTTTCGGGCCACAAACTATGCTTATTTGTCCAAGAATATCAAACCTTTTTTCAACCTTTAATGCCTATAAAATTAAGCCTATAACTGATTGTCTTTACCTAGAAATTTGAGTTTTAGATCTGAATTTGACTGCCTTGTAACATGGGTCTATCAAACCTCTAATTAATGTGAAAACCTCCTTGAAATCAACATTGACATGCCTACTATCATCTCCTCGAATTTTGTGTTGTTTGCCACTCAACTACAATCTCGAAATTTGCATTGCCTGCTATAGGAATAGCCTCAAAATTTATGCAAAGAGTTGAATTTTGCCTAGAAATTCATGCATCTTGTGTATCTCTTCTTTGCCACGAAAAATCCTCCAACTAGTCCCTCCTTTAGGCCTCAAACTATGTTGAAGTACATTGGTTGTCTCCTAGATTTTCATGCCACTTCCTTAAGCTTGAACTCAACCTCCTAGGAAATTGTGCCTATTGTAGCAAATCAATTTTCCGTTGTAGAAACCCTTATGATTCAATTACTCTCCTCCTCTTCCTTTTCTCTCCTTATCCTCTCCAAATGCACATGAAGAATAAATGAGCTTCTCACATTTTCGTCATTTTTAGCAGTCATTATAGGAAACCCTAGCTATTTTTTATCGAGGAATGAGATCAAATCTCAACCCTTTAGGTCAATGGTGGAGATATTTCACTCACTTGTCTCCATTTTCTTGTGGTCCTCCTCATTAATGACTCCTAGTCACTCTATAGCTTTATATTTGACATGTATTTTTTCTCAACATAAAGTCAAAATAAAATTATAAAGTGACTTTAATATTAAAAATATCTAGTACATAAAGTACCACATAAAGTAAATTTATAATACTCGTATTCTAACCAACCTTCTTTTTTTCCTTGAAAATTACGGAAATTCTGGCAAGATTTTAATAAAATCCAACAAGAATTTTTGTAAATATAGGTTACAGTTGTCAAATTCAAGATTTTTGGTGCCTTAGAGGTTTTTGATGGTGCTAAATCCATTTCCACCATCAAAAACATGATTCAAACACTACTATTGCAAGATTTTTTGAAATTTTTTTGCTTGGATTCTGGCCATTTTTTACCATCCGAGCAATTCTGCCTCCACTGTAGACTTGTCCTTTTATAATATGACTTTACTATAAATCCTAAAGTCACATGCTAAAAAAGTGTTCTAAAGTGTTTTCGTAAGCAAAAAGACAATTACACTAGGAAACACCTCCTTGATACATTTTTCTTCAGTAAGAATAATAATAATTTTTTTCGCATCCTCCCAATGGAAAAAGTGGAAACAAAACTAGTCGTTAAAGAGAACACTATTTTTGGTCGATAATTTAATGTGGAACCAATGTAGGTTGATCCAATCCTTCATTTGTGTGCCATTCATCCAAGAAAATTCCCACTTGCCAATAATTGCATGTTTGCTAAGCCCAATAACCCTTTCCCATAATATATATTCATCAAAAATAAGTTTCTGAATGTCCTTGGATGGATGCATTGCTTTTGATTTGTAGCTGTGAGAATCAGGAACTAGAGAAGGACCTGGTTTTGAAATCTAAAGCCTGGGATTGAGTGTCTTAGTTGAGTCTTGACATGTATTTAAAAAGTAAGCCAAAAATATGTTCATGGTATTCTGCCTCCACAGTTACACGAATTAACTCGTCAAAATTTGGTAAAGTAGTTTTGCATGCCAATGCCAAGTGTTATGTCAGAATATTTATTAGATGTCCCCATTAATAAAACACACCAATTGTATCCTATCGCTGGAGGAATTAATTATGAAATATACTTAGAACAATGCCCAATAAATATACCTAATCGGCCAAAAAATCTAATCTCAACCAGTGTCAATACAACACATAAAGTCTCCCACCAACATTAGAAAGGAGGGTCAATATTCCAACAAACCACTCCATTAGGCTATCCAATGAAACAAGATCCCTGAAAATCTATCAGAACCCCATAATAAAAGAGGTATCCAATCTCTTTAGAAATAAAGAAAGAAAGAAAGTAATTTTAACGTCCACGAGGCTACAAATAGCCCATGGGACAAATTTGTTCTCTATCTAGATCATGTAATCAACCCTTTTCCTGTGGAGTTTTACAATAAATGCTCCCAGCTTCTTGACAAACTCTTTGCTGAATAGATTATCCCAGGAGCTAGCTGCCATAATACGTGCATAATTTTCCCTACTATCTTTGAAGGCCTCGCATTCTAAAATGAAATGTTTTTCTATTTCCACTTTTCCGAAAGAGAAAAAAATACATACTCTTTCTTCCCACATTTCTTTTGGCCTTTTCCAACGCCCTTTTTCACAACGAAGTTGATGAGAATTAGTCCTTAATTGAGTAATAAGAATTTTAGGTCTACAAGAAATATTGGCACCTATGTATGCTTTTTGTTGATGATCATGAGTGGGGTTAAAATCATCAATGTAGTACTTATTCTTTCTCCCTAACTCTTTCTCCCAGGTACATTTTTGGAACTTATCCATAAATTTTTTTTTATCTCTTTACTGTTTGTAGGACACCCGCCCAAGAAAATACCCCATTTACTAAACCATTTGATATTTTTCCTCGTCCAAGTCTTCTTTCTTTTGCACAATCTGTCATTAGACACAGCCTTAGGCCATCTACCCTCTTCCATTTGCTCATTTTTTTCAAATATCTTATGACTCACACCATAACAATTGCTTCAATAGGAGCATCCCCTGTTTCACTTAACAAGATATCATAAGAAATTGCACTTTTAATTTTGAATTTGTTTGTAATCAAACACTTTTGCATTTTCTCAATTTGTTTCCATTGCATGTTGATTGTGCTGCTAGCCCACAACTCACAACTGTAGAGAATCACCAGAATCACTAGAAGCCCAAAAAGAGTTAGAGTGGTTTTCTAGTCCCACAATTCTGCCTCTCTACACCTGTTTTGAAGAGCATACAATGCTTTCCAACCCCCCAAAGTTCTTTTCTTTCTACAACCATCCCAATTTAAATTTCTGTTGAATTCAATTCCGAGGTATTTGTTATCTGCAACTTGTTCCAGAATGTTACCTTCGAAGTAGAACTTATCCTGGTTATGCTTTATTTTGTTAGAGAAAACCACTACTTTCGTTTTGCTAATATTGACTTGCATCCCCACCTTTCTACAGAAATACTCAAGGGAACGTAAGTGCTCTTGCAAACCAAGAGTCGATTTAGCAATCAGTATAAGGTCATTTGCGTAAAAAAGAAGCCTTATAACAGACTTGCTCAAATGGAAACCGTCACCCCCTTGTGAATTTAGCCACTCTTCAAGATTGTCAATATATAAACCAAAGAGGGTAGGAGACAGAGGGAAACCTTGCTTGACCCCAATTTCGATTCTAAGACTTTTAGAAATCCCTGTTGAAGTTCTAATTTTGACTTGCACCTCTTCGTACAATCTATGCACAGCTGCTCTCAAATGCCTAGGAACCCCAAGTTTCTCCATTGCACGCCAAAGCTTATCCCTAGGCACCGTGTCAAAGGCTTTTCTGAAATAAAAAAAGCAATATAAAACCTCTTCCTTTTTTTCTCGAACTTTTTCAATGATGTGCCTTAAAGTTATACAATGATCAACTGTGGAATTTTTAGGTCTAAAACCCGCTTGCTCTTTAGCACGTTTATCTCTTTCTTCTGCCCACTTGCTGATTTTATTTTCTAACATGATTCCAAATAACTTTGAAAACAAGGGGTTTATCATTATGGATCTATAATTGGAGGGATTATTGACGTCACCACTCTTGTAAAGAGGTATTTACATACTAGTTGTCGAATCTGAGGGGAGCCCCTGCTGTATGATGTTGTTGAAGATTTTTGTAATGTGAGGTGAAAGAATTTTTAAGCCCCACTTTAAATACTTTGCTTGAAAGAATTTTTGTAATGTGAGATGAAAATATCTGGTTCTTGTTCACTCATTATAATTTTGTTGCAAAATTAGTCCATCCAACCAACTTACACATGATGCTCGTAACTCATTGCTTGACTATGTGGTTTCAAGGTAAAGTGGAATATTCCTATTTGACAAGTCAACTTATAATGACAGAAAAGGATTGTGATGAGTTGCGAGTTCAATATTCTACACTTAAAGTCGACATTGGTGTAGATGATATGAAAAACGTGACAATCTTGTTACCATGAATCCATTTTTAATGCATTCTTACCGATAATTAGTTGATAGAGAGATTAATCTTCTATACACCAGCCTAGATCCATCTTAACTCCGGATCTATCAAGCGCCGAGAGGGATCAAATCTCTCGAGGTAGAAACTTCTTTTTTGAGTAAAAAACTTGAGGAAATGTTTGCACGTCAAGAGATTTGATCCCTCTCGATGCTTGATAGATCCCAAGTTAGATGGATCTAGGTTAGTTTCAGTCGTGTACGACCAAGGAAAAATCGAGTCATTTAAAATTTAGAATTTTCTTACTTACCTCAGTTTGTTGAGATGATAAATAATGTAAAATAACTTTAATGATGAAAAATGATGAAATATTTTTTTTTGAATCCAAAGTGACAATGTAATAATATTGAATGACAAAAAATATGAATAATAAGAATGTAGTCAATTACAAATAGCCTTCATAATGATCAATCTAAAACTATTTTCTTCTACTATTCTTATTGTCACCCTTGTTGGTTTTGTCATCTTTTCATATCGATTATATGAAAAAGACAGTTGAAATGAAAAACTATTTAAATATTTAGCTTGAGCTATTGTACTAAACATCATACCTTATCTCTCTTGTTCTCCAATATTATTAGGTTTAGTTAATATAACACAAATATAAATTTACATTGTACATAATTTTTTGTGCTTAAAATTAAGGCTATTAATCTAATGACTTTAAAATTAATGTACCATCATACATCCAATTACATCAAATCAGAAATCAACATATACACTAAAATCAATGCATTTAATGCAAGAAATAAAATAAACTTAGAAAAAAACATCTACATTGAAATCAATACATCTAATGCAAGTAATCACATATGATTAGAAATCAAAATCTACACGCAAATCAATGCATCTAGTGAAAGTAAGAAAATAGGATTAGAAACCAACATATAGTAAATGCATCTAGTGAAAAAAATCAAATAGGATTATAAATCACCATCTACATTAAAATCAATGCATTTAGTGCAAGCAATAAAATAGGATTAGAAATCATTTATATTGAAATCAATGCATCTAGTATAGGCAATCACATATAATTAGAAATCAATATCTACATTGAAATTAATGGATCTAGTGCAAGCAATAAAAAAGGATTAGAAATCACTATCTACACTGAAATCAATGCATTTAGTGAAAGAAATCAAATAGGATTATAAATAATATACATTGAAATCAATGCATCTAGTGCAAGTAATTAAATAGGATTAGAAATCAAAATCTACACTAAAATCAATGCATCTAGTGCAAGTGATCAAATAGGATTAGAAATCACCGTCTACACTGAAATCAATGCATCTATTGCAAGAAATATTCTTCCCTCCCCACCTCCATATATATCTATATGTCCCTCCATCTCTCATTCTTTGTCTCTTTATCTCAACCCCACAAACACAAACACTCTCTCACTCCATATTTATTAATATCTTTGTCCCTCTCCCTGTTTCCATCTATCTCATCTTTCTCTTCACCTTCCATCTATATTTCTATCTCCCTCTGTCTCTCTATATCAACCTCAAACATACACTCACTTTCTCCAGTCTATCTATCTATCACTCCCTCCTCCTCTCCCTCTCTCTTCCACTTCCCTCCCTCTCCCCAACTTCTGACTCTCTTCCCTCCAAATATCCTCTGCCCCTCTCTCTCTCTCCAGATTTAACTCTCTATGTCTTTATTCTTACCTCCCTCTTTCTCCCCCTCCATCTCCATCTCTCTTTCCCTAACTCTCTCCACTATATTTCTTCCTTTCTCTCCCACCTCTCTCTCTATCATTACCTTCCAAATTTGTTACTATATGCCTCTCTCTCTCTCCCCTTCTCTCCATCTCTCTTTCTTTGTCTCTTTATCTCATCACCAAAAATACACACACTCTCTCTCCATCACTCCCTTTTCACTCCCTCTCTCTCTCCACTTGTCGCTCTCTATATATTTCTTCTTCCTTCTCTCTCTCCCTATCCAACTCCATCTCTTTGTCCCTCCCTCTCTCTCCCTCCAAATCCATCTCTCTATCCCTCCCTCTCTCCTCCTCTCTCTCAAGTCCCCTCTCTTTTCCCTCCTCTCTCTCCCTTTCTCTCCTACCTCCCTCTCTCTTCCCCCATCACTCACTCACTCTCTCTCTATCTCTTTACCCTAGAATTCTTTCTCTTTTGCCACCACTCTCTTCCTTTCTCTCAAGTCCTCTCTCCCATCCTTCCTCTCTCTATGTTTCTCGCCTACCTCCCTCGATATTCACCCCCCCCCACTCTCTCTCTCTTTCTCTTTGCCCTCAAATCCTCTCTCTTCTCCCATCACTCTATCTATCTCTCCAACTATTTTAATATATCCCTCCATTTATTCTTCTCTCTCCTTCTCTCCTCCCTTGTTTCCATTACTCCTTCTATGTCTATTTATATCACCCCTAAACATACACTCTTTCTCTCCATATATCCCTTTTCACTGACTCTCTCTCCACTTATCACTCTCTATGTATTTATTCTGCTCTCCCTCTCCCCCCCTCCAAATCTATCTCTCTATCCCTACTTTTGCCACTACCCCCCCCCCCCCTCTCTACCCTCCAATCCTCTCTCCTTCTACCTCCATCTCCCCTTCTATCTCTCTTCCACCTCCATCTTTATTTCTCTCTCTTCATCTCTTATCTCTATCTACCTCTCTCACTCCTCTCCCTCTATCTCTCTTCATTCCTCCTCTCCCATTTCCTTCAGTTTATCTCCATCTCTCCCTTGTCACTCCCATTATTTCTCAACCTTTATCATATAAATTTGTTCTTCCCTCCGATATATATCTAGAGCTAATATATATATATATATATATATATATATATAACTTATTAAATTTAATTATTGCTATTTATTATAATATATTAATATGAATATTAGATTTAATAATAATAATAATAATTAATAATATGTTAATATTAATTTTAGGTTAATAATGTTTTTTTTGGTAATACATTATAATTAATTTGATCCATTGTTTGGTCAAATTGGCTTCATATATAATTAGGTGTTTATATTGTTGGGGTGTAACAAGATGATGAGCTTAGTGGAAGAAGTCGCCTTCACTAAGTGGGCCCGCAGGGTATTTTTAGCACAAAGTCTATTTTTAGACTATGTCTATTTTTAGACATATGGATCATGTTCTATGAGTTGCAGGATGCTATTTGTGGATGGTTGGTCAAGTCAGGAAAAATAGATGGACTTCTATTTTTAGACATATTGGGCGGAATCTATTTTTAGATTGCCAGTCTAAAAATAGATATGTCGAATATTAATAGCTCTTAATAATATTTGGACTCTAAACATTATCTTATTCTCTTGGAGCACTTCAGTTAAGTGCACAGATGTGGCACAGGAGCTGACAGAAGGAATTACGCTATTCCTGAGGGTTAAGTGGAGCTATTGCATGGAGACTTCATTTAGAACTCATGTGACAGAGTTTGGTGGAGTTATTGAGGTAGTTGGTGGAGTTGTGTTCAGTTTAACTGAGTTAAACATAGTTGAGCTAGTTGTATCTAGTCTAACTGATTGATACACTAGTGAGAGTGGTATGAATTAATTATTAATTAATTCACTAATTATAAACTCATTAATCAACTAAAGAATACATCAGTTAACTTCAGTGCATGGACAGTTTCAGTGGAGACCAGTGCAGAAATAGGTGAAAGAGCAGGTTAACTATCAGTTGTGACTATACTGTTGCTATTTGCAACACACAGATAATTGGAGAAGCCCATGAGGATTGCGCAGTACAAGCCAGGTGGTTTATCTATTTAATGAAGCCATCCCATAGCATTGATTACGCAATAGAGGCTGGCTATCAAGTGGCAAAAGATTGGAGCATGTGTTTTGCTAAATCTAGCTTGATAGTGTGTAGCAATTGAGGGTGTGCATGAGAGCTTGTGAGGAGCTTTTGTACTATGATTGTTACATGATCTCCATGACATATAATATACAGATATTTGGGGATTTCAGCTTTAAGCTTTCCCATTAAATACTGTGTTCATATGTGTGATTGTTTGTGGTTTTAATGTATGCATGCAATTGATTTTATTTCCGCATGTGATGATCAATGGTAGAAGAGATTTTTTATTGTGAATGAAGCTAAAATAATGTGTGATCGGGAGAATCTCGGTGAATAATATCTCAGTTATTCAAATTTCTACATGGTATCAAAGTGATATTGATCATTGGAGCAATTAAAAAACATTGAAGCGATTGAGTTTTGTGCTGGTGGAATTCGAATTTGCAGCAGTGTTTTCTTGGTGTCGAAGTTGAGATGTCTTTCAACAGATTGTGATTGGAGTATGCCGTTGAGGGCAGCTCGAATTATATTTCATGGAAGGATAGGATGGAGGCAGTGCTGGATGACAATGGGTTGAAGGAGTTCATAGATGCAGAAATTCCAAAACCTACTTCTAGTGATGCTGCCGTACTTGACGCATGGAAAAAGAAGACAGCAAAGTGTCGAAGGATTCTGTTGGAAGGTGTGAAGGATCACATAGTGTCCAACCTTCATGGTAAGGCTTCTCCATTCTTGATGTGGAAAGCTTTGACAGATTTATTTCAAAGCAAGAGCGACCAGAGGAAGTTGGCACTCAAGGATAAACTCAGAAACATAAAAATGGAGAAAGGCAAAAGTATGCCCAAGTACCTCACAAAGTTCATCCAATGCAGGGATGAGCTGGGAAGTGTGGGGGTTATTGTTGATGATGAGGAATTGGTGAGCTTGGCTCTCCTTGGGCTTCCGAAGAGTTGGCATTCCTATCAGGACTCTATCAATGGTCGAGAGAAATTGCCCGGATGGGAGCGACTTTGGTCGGATCTTGTGCAAGAGGAGATAAGGCGGAGTACCAGGGACGGATCTTCATCAAAGAACTATGATGAAGATAATTTCACTTTGGCTACCAAAGAAAAGAAGGGGAAGAGCAAGAAATCTTCTCAATCCAGTGCGAAAGGCAAGAAGCAGGACATGTCCAAGGTGAAGTGTTTTCACTGTCACCAACACGGACATTACGCCACAAATTGTCCACAGAAGAAGAAAAATAAGCGGGCTGCTGGGACTGCAGCTGGAGAGGCCTTAGCCTCATAGTTTGAGCTGGATTTTTCGTTGATCGCATGCTTGGTCTCAAGTGTGACAGGTTCAGTGTGGTTTCTTAACAGTGGTGCGTATTTTCACATGACAGGAGATAGAGATTTGTTTACTAATCTGGATGAGAAATATCTTGGAGTGCACATAGAGATGGGTGATGATGGTAGATATAGTGCGACCGGTATTGGTACCATTTCCTTTGAGAGGGAGTCTGGTAAACCCTTCATATTGAAGGAAGTGATGCATGTTCCAGGATTGAAGAAGAATCTTATCTCTGTGGTGATGTTAGAAGACAAGGGATATGATGTTGTCTTTAGCGAAGGAAAGGCTTTCCTGCGCAGTAAGGCAACTGGTGAGACCCGGAGGATAGGGGTTCGAGTTAAGAACCTTTATCAATTGTAGGTAGATGGTTGTGCAGCAATGGCAGGCAAGGCAGAAGGAGTGGTGAGCCGGGATGATGGCGAGTTGTGGCACCGGAGATTGGGCCACCTTCACCATGGAGCTTTGAAGATACTGCAGCAGATTTCTACTGGGCTTCCTAAGGGTACTCTTGCGCAATCAGATCAGTGCAAGGGATGTACCTTAGGAAAATTTGTGAAAGCCACCTTTCACGAGAAGGATAGTCGTGCCACGATGATCCTTGAGATAATTCACACAGACGTGTGTGGACCTTTCTCAGTAGCTTCGACAGCAAAGCACAGGTATTATGTGATATTTGTTGATGATTTTTCTCGTAAGTGCTGGATCTTCTTCATGCAGAAGAAGAGCGAGACATACTCAAATTTCTATGAGTTCGAAACCATAGTTGGGCATTGATACTCTCATGCAAAGGATGATTTGATTTTTACAGGTGATGAGCTATTGATACTCTCATGCAAGGATGATCTTGCAAAAGAGTTTGAGATGAAGGACTTGGGCCTCCTTCATTATTTCCTGGGATTGGAAATTTGGCAGCGCAGTGGTGGACTGTTTTTTTCTCAGGGTAAGTATGCCTGAGAGATACTGGAGAAGTTCAACATGCATGGCTACAAGCCTGTTGATACTCCTCTTCCTGGTGGATGGAGGAAGGAGGATGCTACTTCGGCGGAGGTAGTGGATGCCACTGTTTATCGACAGTTGGTGGGGTCGCTTATGTATCTGGTCAATACATGACCCGACATATGCTATGTTATTAACCAGCTTTCACAAGCTATGGTTAAGCCAACCAAGCTCTTCTAGAAGGTAGGCAAGCATGTATTGAGATATCTTAGAGGCACATCAGGATATGGATTATGGTACAGACAATCGGATGAGGTGAAGTTGTGTGGCTTCATGGATGCAGATTGGGCAGGGAGCCCAATGGACAGAAAGAGCACATCTGGAGGGATTTTCAGTATCGGGTCGACAACAGTTTCTTGGTATAGTAGGAAGCAGAGATCCGTGGCACTCAGTTCAGCAGAGGCCGAGTATATGGCAGCGAGTTTGGCTGCATGCGAGGCTATATGGATGAGGAAGATCCTGGTCGGGTTGTTTGGTTCACACTTAGAGCCTACTGTGATTTATTGTGATAATCAGAGTTGCATCAAACTCTCGGTTAATCCAGTATTTCATGATAGATCTAAACACATTGACATCCGGTATCATCATATCAGAGATTGTGTGCAATGGAAGATCATGTTACTTTCATACATTCCCATGGAGGATCAAGATGCTGATATCTTGACGAAGGCGCTCACCAGGAGAAAATTCGAATACCACAGAGGCAGGATAGGGGTGGTAGATAATCCTTATCTTGTTGAGAGGGAGTGTTGAGATTGCAACAAGATTATAAGCTTAGTGGAAAGAAGTCGCCTTCACTAAGTGGGCCCGCAGGCTATTTTTGGCACAAAGTCTATTTTTAGACATATGGATCATGTTCTATGAGTTGCAGGATGCTATTTGTGGATGGTTGGTCAAGTCGGAAAAAATAGATGGACTTCTAATTTTAGACATATTGGGCGGAATCTATTTTTAGATTGCCAGTCTAAAAATAGATATGTCGAATATTATTAGCTCTTAATAATATTTGGACTCTAAACATTATCTTATTCTCTTGGAGCACTTCAGTTAAGTGCATAGATGTGGCATAGGAGTTGATAGAAGGAATTACGCTATTCCTAAGGGTTATGTGGAGCTATTTCATGGATAATTTAGTTAGAACTCATGTGACGGAGTTTGGTGGAGTTGATTGAGGAAGTTAATGGAGTTGTGTTCAGTTTAACTAATCTAAACATAGTTGAGCTATTTGTATCTAGTTTAACTGATTGATACAATTAGTGAGAGTGGTGTGAATTAATTATTAATTAATTCACTAATTATAAACTCATTAATCAACTAAAGAATGCATTAGTTAACTTCAGTGCATGGAAAGTTTTAGTGGAGACCAGTGCAGAGATAGGTGAAAGAGCAGGTTAGCTATCAGTTGTGACTATACAGTTGCTATTTGCAACACACAGATAATTGGAGAAGCCCATGAGGACTGCGCAATACAAGCCAGGTGGTTTATGTTATTTAATGAGCCATCCCATAGCATTGATTATGCAATAGAGGCTGGCTATCAAGTGGCAAAAGATTGGAGCATGTGTTTTGCTAGATCTAGCTTAATAGTGTGTAGCAATTCGAGGTTGTGCTGAGAGCTTGTGAGGAGCTTTGTACAATGATTGTTACATGATCTCCATGACATATAATATACAGATAGTTGGGGTTTTCAGCTTTAAGCTTTCCCATTAAATACTGTGTTCATATGTGTGATTGTTTGTGTTTTTAATGTGTGCATGCAATTGATTTTTTTTCCGCATGTAATGATCAATGGTAGAAGAGATTTTGTATTGTGCATGAAGTTAAAATAGTGTGTGATCAGGAGAATATCAGTGAATAATATATCAGTTATTCAAATTTCTACAGATATCTACTCCTATTTGATATATTTTTATTTATTTACATTACCATTTTATACCTCTTTTATAAATATGGTATTTGGCCCATAGACTTCACCTAAATAAAATCTGTTTTTGAGTTTTTGTAAATATATAGAGGTTTATGGAGTAAATATAAAAAGGGTTTTTATTTATTTACCACACCTACGGAGAAAGTATAAAAAGAGGTTTTATTTATTTACCATTACTTTAATTTATTTATATTTTTATTTATTTACCATATCTCTTTTTTGAGTGTTTGTAAAACACTTCATATTTTAAATTTATATTGTTGAAATTTATTTTTAATTGTTTATTTATATGGTTATGTAAGTTATTCTTTAAGCGGACATTATTAGATTTTTTTTTTTAGTTTTATTTATTTATTTATTTTGGATTCTGACATACTTAAACATCTGGGTCATACGGGGCTGCAGAATGCGCCTCTCAGCGCAACCAACCTAGATCCATCTTAACTCCGGACCTATAAAGCGTCGAGAGGGATCAAATCTCTTGAGGTAGAAACCTCTTTTTTGAGCGCAAAACTTGAGGAAAGGTTTTCACCTCGAGAGATTTGATCTCTCTCGATGCTTGATAGATCCAAAGTTAAGATGGATCTAGGCTGGTTTTAGTCGTGTATGGCCAAGGAAAAATCGAATCATTTTAAATTTTAAATTTTCTTAGTTACCTCAGTTTGTTGAGATGGTAAATATTGTAAAATAAATTTAATGATGAAAAATGATGGAATAAATTTTTTGAATGCAAAGTAAGAATGTAATAATATTGAATGAGAGAAAATATAAATAATAAGAATGTAGTCAATTACAAATAGCCTTCATTGTGATCAATCTCAAACTATTTTCTTCTACTATTATTACTGTCACCCTTGTCAGTTTTGTCATCTTTTCATATCCATTATATGAAAAAGACAGTTGAAACGATAAACCATTTAAATATTTAGCTCGAGCTATTGTACTAAACATCATACCTTGTCTTTATTGTTCTCCAAAATTATTAGGTTTAATTACTATAACACAACAATCAATATACACTATCAATAATTTTTTGTGCTTACCCTAAAATAAATGCACGCTATTAATCTAATGACTTTAAAATTAATGTACCATCATACATCCAATTACATCAAATCAGAAATCAACATATACATTGAAATCAATGCATTTAATGCAAGAGATCAAATAAGATTAGAAAACAACATCTACATTGAAATCAATGCATCTAATTCAAGTAATCAAATAGGATTAGAAATCAAAATATACACACAAATCGATGCATATAGTTCCAGTAAAAAAATAGGATTAGAAACCAACATATACACTAAAATCAATGCATCTAGTGCAAGCAATAAAATAGGATTATAGATCACCATCTACATTTAAATCAATGCATTTATTGCAAGCAATAAAATAAGATTAGAAATCATTTTATTGAAATCAATGCATTTAGTGTAAGAAATCAAATATAATTAGAAATCAACATCTACATTGAAATTAATGGATCTAGTGCAAGCAATCAAATAGGATTAGAATTCACCATCTACACTGAAATAAATGCATTTAGTGCAAGCAATCAAATAGGATTAGAAATAATATACATTGAAATTAATGCATCTAGTGCAAGTAATTAAATATCACTAGAAATCAAAATCTATACTAAAATCAATGCATCTAGTGCAAGCAATCAAATAAGATTATAAATCACCATCTACACTAAAATCAATGCATCTATTGCAAGAAATATTCTTCCCTATCCCCCTCCCCCCTCCATATATATTTATATGTCCCTCCATCTCTCATTCTTTGTCTCTTTATCTCAACCCCACAAACACACACTCTCTCACTCCATATTTATCAATCTCTTTGTCCCTCTCCATGTCTCCATCTATCTCATATTTTTACTCACCTTCCATCTATATCTCTATCTCCCTCTGTCTCTCTATATGAACCCCAAAAATACACCCTCTTTCTCCAATCTATCTATCTATCACTCCCTCCTCCTCTCTCTCCCTCTCTCTCTATTCCACTTCCCTCCCTCTCCCTAACTTTTAGCTCTATTCCCGATAGCTATCCTTTCCCCCTCTTTCTCCATCTTCCTTATCACTGCCTCTCTCTCTCTCTAGCTTTAAATCTCTATGTCTTTATTCTTACCTCCCTCTCTCTCCCCCTCCATCTCCATATCTCTTTCCTAACTCTCTCCACTCTCTCTCTTCCTTTCTCTCCCACATCTCTCTATCTCTATCTTCACCTTCCAACTTTGTTACTATATGCCTCTCTCTCTCTCCCCCCTTTCTCTCCATATCTCTTTCTTTGTCTCTTTATCTCACCACAAAAAATACACACTCTTTCTCCATCACTCCCTTGTCACTCCCTCTCTCTCTCTAGTTGTCACTCTCTGTATCTTTCTTCTTCCCTCCCTCTCTCCCCATACAACTCCATCTCTCTATCCATCCCTTTCTCCCCCTCCAAATCCATCTCTCTATCCCTCCCTCTCTCCTCCTTTCTCTCAAGTCCCCTCTCTTTTCCTTCCCCTCTCTCCCTTTCTCTCCTACCTCCCTTTCTCTTGCCCCATTACTCACTCACACTCTCTCTATCTCTTTCCCCTAGAATCCTTTATCTTCCCCCATCACCCTCTTCCTTTCTCTCAAGTCCTCTCTCCTGTCCTTCCTCTCTCTCTGTTTCTCACCTACCTCCCTCGATATTCACCCCCCCACTCTCTCTCTCTCTCTCTCTCCCTACCCTCAAATCCTCTCTCTTCTCTCATCACTCTATCTCTCTCTCCAACTATGTTAATATATCCCTCCCTTTATTATTCCCTCTCCTTCTCTCCCTCCTTGTTTCCATCACTCCTTCTATGTCTCTTTATATCACCCCTAAACATACACACACTCTCTCCATATATCCCTTTTCACTCCCTCTCTCTCCACTTCTCACTCTCTATGTATTTCTTCTTCTCTCCCTCTCCCCCCCTCCAAATCCATCTCTCTATCCCTGCTTCTCTCCTCCTCTCATCCTTCATCTCTCTCTCTCTCTCTCTCTCTCTCTCTCTCTCTAATACTCTCTCCTTCTCCCTCCCTCTCTCTTCTCTCTCTCTCCCACCTCTATATTTATGTCTCCCTCTTCGCTTCTCTCTCTCTCCCACCTCCATGTTTATGTCTCCCTCTCCATCTCTTATCCGTACCTACCTCTCTCACTCCTCTCCCTCTATATCTCTTCATTCCTCCTCTCCCATTTGCTTCAATTTATCTCCATCTCTCCCTTGTCACTCCCGATATTTCTCCACCTCTATCATATGTATTTGTTCTTCCCTCCGATATATATATAGATATATATATTGATATAAAGTTATTAAATTTAATAATATTAATATTATAATATTTTAATATTAATGTTAGGGTTAATAATGTTTTTTTGCATGGTATTACTATTAATTTGATCCATGGTATTTGGTCCATTGGCTTCATCTATAATTAGATGTTGATTCTACTCCTATTTGATATATTTTTATTTATTTACATTAGCTTTTTATACCTCTTTTATAAATATGGTATTTGGCCTATGGTATTAATAATAATTTGTCCCATGGTATTTGGCCCATAGACTTCACCTAAATAAAACTTGTTTTTTGAGTTTTTGTAAATATATAGAGGTTTATGGAGTAAATATTAAAAGGGATTTTATTATTTACCATACCTAGGGAGAAAGTATAAAAATAGGTTTTATTTATTTACCATACCTTTAGTTTATTTATATTTTTATTTATTTACCATATCTCTTTTTTGAGTGTTCGTAAAAACCTTCATATTTTAAATTTATATTGTTGAAATTTATTTTAATTTTTTATTTATATGGTTATGTAATTTTTTCTTTAAGCCGACATTATTAGATTTTTTATTTTATTTTTTGGCTTTTGACATACTTACACATCTGGGTCATACTGGGCTTTAGAATGCACCTCTCAGTGCAACCAACCTAGATCCATCTTAACTCTGGATCTATAAAGTGTCGAGAGGGATAAAATCCTTAGAGGTAGAAACCTGTTTTTTGAGTGCAAAACTTGAGGAAAGGTTTGCACCTCGAGAGATTTGATCCCTCTCGATGCTTGATAGATTCAAAGTTAAGATGGATCTAGGCTGGTTTCAGTGATGTACGACCAAGGAAAAATCGAGTCATTTTTAAATTTTAAATTTTCTTAGTTACCTTAGTTTTTTGAGATGATAAATATTGTACAATAACTTTAATGATGAAAAATAATGAAATATTTTTTTTGAATGCAAAGTGACAATGTAATAATATTGAATGACATAAAATATGAATAATAAGAATGTAGTCAATTACAAATAGCCTTCATTGTGATCAATCTCAAACTATTTTCTTCTACTATTCTTATTGTCACCCTTGTTAGTTTTGTCATATTTTCATATCAATTATATGAAAAAGATAGTTGAAATGATCAACCATTTAAATATTTAGCTTGAGCTATTGTACTAAACATCATACCTTGTCTCTCTTGTTCCCCAATATTATTAGGTTTAATTACTATAACACAAAAAACAATTTACATTGTCAATAAATTTTTGTGCTTACACTGAAATAACTGCAGGCTATTAATCTAATGACTTTAAAATTAATGTACCATCATACATCCAATTACATCAAATCTGAAATCAATGCATTTAATGCAAGAAATCAAATAAGATTAGAAAACAACATCTACATTGAAATCAATGCATCTAATGCAAGTAATCAAATAGGATTAGAAATCAAAATCTACACGCAAATCAATGAATCTAGTGCAAGTAAGAAAATAGGATTAGAAACCAAAATATACACTAAAATCAATGCAGCTAGTGCAAACAATCAAATAGGATTATAAATCACCATTTAAATTGAAATCAATGCATTTAGTGCAAGCAATAATATAGGATTAGAAATCATTTATATTGAAATCAATGCATATAGTGCAAACAATCAAATATAATTAGAAATCAACATCTACATTGAAATTAATGGATCTAGTGCAAGCAATCAAATAGGATTAGAAATCACCATCTACACTGAAATCAATGCTTTTAGTGCAAGCAATCAAATAAGATTAGAAATAATCTATATTGAAATCAATGCATCTAGTGCAAGTAATTACATATCATTAGAAATAATACTTTGTCCCATGGTATTTGGCCCATAGACTTCACCTAAATAAAACCTGTTTTTTGAGTTTTTGTAAATATACATAGGTTTATGGAGTAAATATAAAAATCGGTTTTATTTATTTACCATACCTATGGAGTAAGTAGAAAACGATGTTTTATTTATTTACCATACCTTTTGTTTATTTATAAAAAAAACTAACATTATAAAAAAATATATAAAAATATTTACTTGTGGATCTAATGGCCTAAAACATTTCAATCATCTAACATTTGATCCAATGGCTCAGGCATGGACACATTGGAGCTAGGGAAGTTGTTTTCAAATAAGGTCAATACCATGGGTTGTTTTTATAGTTTATTGTTATTTTATTTTATTATTTTTGTTTTTTATTGTATTTTGACCTAGTTAAAATGTTCATTACATTATGTCAATATTTTTATTTTTGTGTAATTTGACATAGTCAAAATGTTAAACATGACATTACAACATTTCTATTATACACCTAAAATCAATATAATTCATTAAAAAGAAAAAAAAGAAAAAAACTAACATTAGAAAAAAAAATATAAAACTATTTACTTGTTGATCTAATGGCCTAAAACATTTCAATCATCTAACATTTGATCCAATGGCTCAAACATGGACACATTGACAGCTAGGGAAGTGTGGATCTAATGGCCTAAAACATTTAAATCATCTAACATTTGATCCAATGGCTCAGACATGGACACATTGGCAGCTAGGGAAGTGTTTTCAAATAAGAATGCCTTACGGCGTAAATATGGTTGATATAGGTCCATAGATATCTATGCTAAGAATTTAATTTTAATATTAATATTAATTAATATATATTTATAATAGTTGTATTATAACAATAATTATTATATTAATATTATATTATATAACATTATTATTATTATTCCGCAATGGGGGTGTTATGGTAGGTGGGACAGGGCCATGGGTGTCGTCCCCACCACACTCTAGATTTCAATCCTCCATTTAATGATTTTGGTATGCGACGAGTGCATCGCATGCACAAGCATGAAATAAAATATTGGATGGGGTATTTTGTAATTTCATGTAGAGTTGGTGGTTTCACTTGGGAAGAGAGAACGAGATATGAGGGTAAGACCTCAGCCTCATGAAACCTCCTATCTAAGAAGGTGAGGATGATATCAGCCCTGGTGTTGAAGGTCTTCGCATTTTGCTCGAGGTGTAAAGGAATTTTTTGGTTCTTTGCCCTTTGGTGCATGGAGGTAATGGTGACTTTTGCATTTGGGTCTCATTGGGAAGTAAAGTTCAAACTATCTCAATTTGGGCTAGAGTGCTCGAACTGTAAGTATATTTTAGCTATTCTAGTCTTTTGTTTAGTCTAGTTAGATGTCTCGTTAGGTCTATGTGGTAATTTTGGTCCAATAGGGTGCAAGTATAAGCCGTGGCTCATCATTTTTATCTTGAAGCTATGTATTTTTATTGAGTTTTATAGGGTTATTGGGTGTCTAGGTTTGGGTCAACTTGGTAGCATTATGGGTGGCCTCAGTTGGATTTTGTGGAAGAGTTTGGCGTGCATAGTTTTATTTGTGTATCAAGTCAGTTTTTGTTAGAGGGGTTTGAATTTGGGTCTCTGTTCATTGGGTCTCGATAGGTTGGAATTATTAGGGTGGTGCTTTCTTTGTCCAATGGTGGAGGGAATTAAGTTAGTGGTTGAATTTCTATCACCTTATTCTTACTCAGGTGTATCGTCATCAAAACTCATTCCTTTTGTGATCTGTAAATTATCATGGACATTTTTAAACACTCCCCACCTTAACCTCGATGGAAAAATGTTCACTTGTTAATACAATATCCCTGGTAAATAGTTAGAGAGATGATATAGTAAAAAAAAAATTCTTCAGAACTGGAAATAAGAATCACCATTATGTTCATCTCGTAAAGACGAATATGTGATATGAAAATTCTCCTCAATATAACCTCTGAATAAGAATTTATGCTCCTTTAAATTTTTGATGAATCATAGGGTGCCACATCATCGACCCTACCACTTGGAAGCAACATTCCCATGCCACATGGCTAACATCCCAAAAACACACGAAAACTTGTTAATGGTCGTCGACCCGCTCATGGGTTCTGGTTCCACAATCCCGTGCTTTACATTTGGGAAATCGTACCTCAGACACCCGAGGAAAAAAATTCTGACACTCCTGCTTCATATGTCCAGGGAATAACAGCTTCATACATCAAGGAAATACCTCGAATAAAACTCTCGACTCTTACCTCGATTGAACCTCCTGGATCCGGTTCTCGGCTAAAACTCCCAGTGCTTACCCCAATTATAATTCCTTGTGTTACCCCTGGCTATAACTCTTGGTGTGCTCCCTAATGATAAATCCTAGTGTGTTCCTCGATAATAACTCCCGATGTATTCCCAAGTGATAACTCGTAGTGTGACCCTGAACTATAATTCCTAGTGTGTTCCCCAACGATAAATCCCGGTGTGACCTCTAGATATAGATCATGGTGTTTTCCCTGGAAATAAATCTCGGTTTGACCTCTAGGTATAACTCCTAGTGTGTTCCCCGATGATAACTCCTGGTGTGTTCCTCGACGATAACTCCTGATGTGACCTTCGACTAAAACTCTTAGTGTGTTTCCTGGCAATAAATCCTGGTGTGAACCTTGAATATAACTCTCAGGCATTACACTAGTTATAATCCTCAGATTTATTACCTCAATAGTAATTCTTGGTGCGCCTTTTCCTTTTCCTCTAGGGTGGACCTTCTGTGTTTAACCTTGTTAAAAATAGATAAGCATGGGATTTTCTACGCTTAATGTAGTTTTAATTCAATATTTCTTATAGGCCCAATTAAATTTAGCAATCACATAAACATGAAATTAAAATGCTGATAGAACAAAATAATAGATCAACAGAAGACAAGCCAATGATATAAATCATATTTTACAATTATTCTTGTCCAGTAAATATAGAGAATAATGTGTGTTACGATAGTCAATAAGATGCATCAGCCAACAAAGTATTTCTCAACATCAGATCAGCCAACCCTCCAAGTGTCACACACACCCCTCAAAGACATCTCCCCAAAAGTAAACTCAAGTGAACAAAATCCCTCATCTAGATTTTCGGAATCCATTTCCGACATCTAGATTTTCGGCATCCATATTTTCGACATCCATATTTCCGGCATCCAATTATGGCATCCATATTTTCGGCATCCATGTTTCCATCATCCAGATTTCCGACATCCATTTCTGGCATCCATATCCAGCATCATTCATATTTCTGACATCCAGATTTCACACGTGGGAGAGATACAAGCCTCTTCTAGGTTGTACGAATAAATCAGATCATGATGAATGTGTGTGATGAGATGATGATGAAATGGAAATCAAATCTATCCAATTTATATCCATCAATGAGGGTGTGTGACACATATATAGGGCTTGTGAGCCTACATTACAAATATGCTCGACCTTGCACATGTGTGGAAAATAAAATCAAAATATATGTTCTTCTCATACAAACAAGATGAGCTTTAGATAAATCTTGCAACTCTCCGAAAGTGCAACATGGATTTTGGATCTAGTTGCCCAAAATTAACAAACCTCCCTTCTTGTACCATGCGCCATTTAAACAGGAGCTCAAGGAAGGCTCAACTGTGGTAGTTTTTCCTGGAACTTAGGACATAAAAACTCAACAACTTTTGCATCCGGTGGTTTTTCAACAAAGATCCATTCCTTATATTCTCAATGCGACGGGGTCAAGGGAGCACATTATTGCCCCTTTTCAGGCTTAGGAGACTCAACCAATATCCTAAATAGACATTCAAGCACATAATAGTCACTAGTGCCATTGTTAATCATTCACTTGGCATGCCCATGCTATTATCCATAGTTTTATCACAAAATATGACCTAATAGGATGCTCATCAGTGGACTTTGTGTAACTGTTTTAGACCAATATTTTGGCTGAGGCTTAGCCTCCTCAACCTGAGAGGGCTCTCTCAAAGGTTTATGATTTTTTATTAATGGATAGATGGCTAACTCTAAGGTAAAAATATAAAATGATATAACTGGTTGTATCACATATTATCAAACATTCATTGGGTTATGGAGTCAAAATAATCTTCAACAAAACATCACAATCTATTAAGCATGGAAGTCAAGGCATTTGGAATCTAAGTCAATGAGTAAAACAGTAACATAGTGAAATACAAAGTTCATTTGCATATGAAGGAAGTTAGACCATTGTCAAGTGAATTCTAAGTATCACATACAAATACCACTGCAAATAGAGATATTGAAGAAGCCATTAGAACAATAATGAACATAAACTTCTTATGAATCTTGAGTTGTCAAAACAGATCTCTGTATTAAGTGAAGAAGAAGTAGTGACATACAAAACATACAGTATTTGCTAATAAAAATGCCCATAGGCACAAAGTGTATTTGGTTAACGTTTAAACTTTGCCTAATGAACTCCAGAGCGAATAATCTCATAGGCACAAATACAGGAAGCCTATAAGGTTCTACACTAGCTCCATAAAGTCTAATTTCAAAATAATCTTCAAAGATAAACCAATCACCAAACTTACAATTTGTCCCCAGATGCAAAAAGTCTTGAGCTTTAGGAAGAAAGTAGGGGGAGAAACTCCATTCAAAACTTTAGATGCAGAAGACATAAAATGACCAAAAAAATCAAACAAACCACTCTCATTCTATTCTTTTCTCACTATATCTGTCCAAAATATTACTGATTGCCTTTTCTTATTCATATCCATAATGTTTAACCCCAGATGCATGAATTTATTCTACATTTTGATATAAAAATAGGTAAACAATAAGAGAGGGAAACCTGAATGATCCCATTAATGATAAGCTCGTGAGCTGAGAGTTAACAACTTCTTTCCAATAATATGGAATATCCAGCACCACTCCTGGCTTCATCATCATGGACAACATTCCCAGAACTGACTTATCCACTGTACTGTCATCATCCTTTCCCAAAATCTTTGCAATGCAACTCAATATTGGTTTGACTTCAATATAAAAAATCTCCATAGGGAACTCTTTACTTTCAGGTACAAACTATTGTGTATTTGGCTTTAGAAAATGAATGAACTGATTAAATTCCTGACCTACAAGACTGTCATAATGTGCTATCAAGGAATCATCAGATAATTGTACATATGACTCCGACTTAGGATAACACAGAGCATGACGAATTAATTGGGCTGAGACTTGCAGAATGTTTTCCCCCTAACAATTCATTGTGAAACATTTCCCAGGGTACATAACAGACACTAACCAATATACAAATTTGGGGAAAAGGTGAGTTCTTGGGATACATGCAGACAACACACCAGTTTTAGCCATGGCGGTGTAAATTGGAGAAGTTTTATCATTTAGGAGGACCTGCTGATAAAAATAAAGGTGGTCAATGGAACAAACCGTGTCCTGGATATCCCTCTCAGTGTCCATGAGAGGGATGTGACTTGAAGAACCTGACAGGGATGAGAATTTAGCCATAATTCAACTTGGGAAAATAGACAATTGATAGGATGAAGAATAATTGATAGGATGACAGATAACTGAGAAAGACGCAGTGCAGAAAAAATTCAAACCCAAACTAACAATAATAATGTTAGAAAAATGAGAATCCTTTTTAAATAGGTGGCGTGGGCTTTAAAAATAAATGCCGACAAGACATGCCAAAAGACCATTAAGAAAACCCGACGTGGACTACAACTGTCACCAACATGGCTGCATACGTCACTGTAGGAGGCCTCAAGGTACGGATAACTTATTTGGCTTATGCCCCCCTATTGAATCTCGGTTTTTCATCTGGATTACCCCCACAGTCAACAGGGTCAACTGCGGAGGCACCCTGTGTGTTAACCCCCATGCTGAAAGTGCTTGCAGGTTGAGCCTTTTGCTCACCATTCGATAAATCATCAAATCCCACTCCATAAAATGCTCGATATTTAATATTTTAACTGGGACCCACTTCCATAAAGACTTTAAAGTATTTAAACTTTAAACTTTACTATAATGAGCAGATATATTTTTATGATAAATTAAATGAAACTTTAATACTTTAACATATTTTTTGGTAATTTTCTATTTTTTTGAATTTTTAAAAATTAAAATAAAGGATATAAAGGATATTGCAAATGAGCCGCAACATCTAGCTCCACATGGGGATAGTGTTTTTTTCCATGAAACACTAAGAACCACAGATTAGTGCCTTCACCTCGGGCATGGAGTCAAATACTACTTGATGAAAAATTTACAATGAAGGAAACTGACTATGTACAATGGTGAACCATCAAATTTCAATGCTAGAAATAATGTTTTAGATACATCCCATTCATAGGTAGCTCTACTGTTTCTCCATCAAGATTCTCCAGCATAAAATTTTTATTTGATTTGGCTTCATTAATCCTGTATGGGCCATACCAGAGAGGATCAAACTTACCATGCTTTCCTTTTTCTTCTCTTAATACCAAATCTCCAGTTTGGAAAAGTATTTCTTTTGCCTTCCTGTCAAAAATGGACTTCATTTTTTCCTAATATGTAACCAAGTTTTTCTTGACTTTATTCCTGCTCTCACTCAATTCCATCACCTTATTTAGTCTTCTTATCAATGCATTAGGTTCTTCTTTTTCTTCTTGAAGAAAAGAAATTACTGGTCTAGCTAGCTAAGCGGGAAACAAAGCTTGAGTACCATATAATAATTCATAAGGGGACTTACCAGTAGATCTTCTAGTAGTCATTCTCACTGACCAAAGAGAAAATGTCAACTTTGAATCCCAGTTCTTTTGATTTTCATTAATTGTTTTTTTCAAAATCTTAACCAATGTCTTGTTGGAAGATTCAACTGGCCCATTCCCTTAAGCATGATATGTTGTAGAATGAGACAAAATGAAATTATATGTTTGAATTTTTTTTTAAAATCTGATTGAATTGAATACCTGAGCATTTTCTGTTGCATTCTTCATTGGACATCCAAATCTGTTGAAAATGTTCTCTTCTCATAAATTCATTACTACCAGATCATTTTCTTTTCTAGTAGGTGTTTCCTCCACCCACTTTGTAAAATAATCATTGGCAGTCAGAATCCACTTAAACTGCCCACTTCATGGTGGATTAATTTCTCCAATGAAATCCAATCCCCATTGTCTAAAGGGTTCTTCAACAAATACAAGGAGAAGAGATAGAAGGGCTAACTTCTTCTTTTCTACAAACAATTGACATTTATGGAAACTTCTAACCACTTTGTATACATAAGCAAATAAGGAAGGCCAATAAAGACCTTATTTGAGGATTTTATGAGAAGTAGCCTTCTAACTATAATGGCCCCCACACAGACATTCATGGTACTCGTTGATAACTTCCATTGACTCTCCTTCTGTCAAACACAACCACAAATCACCAATAGGATCCTTCCAATATAATTTCGCATCAACTATAACATAAGGTTGAGATTTGAGTTTAAGATCTCTGTACCTTGTTCTGTTTATTGAGGGAGGACAAGAGAAAAAGCACAAATAGTGAATAATATCCTTATACCAATCAGAGCAGAGAAATTTGTATTTGATTGCCGATTTTGTGCTACTTTGACTTGTTTCATCAACACCTTCATCCAAGGGTGCAAGCAGATTAATTCCCAGAGCTTGAAAATTAGACTCTGTGAGATTTTTTTCCAGGACCTGTCCTTTTACCAACTTAGTAGGCTTAATATCCATTTTCCTCTTTTTCTCTCCACGTCACTTTGAACTAGCACATCTTTTACAGCTGAGTTGGGCACATATGCTACTATTTGAGAATGAAGTACATAAACCCTGAAAGATTTCAATTATTTAACTAAAGCATATACCTGTTTCTCTAAAATATTGTATTTCAGTTTTGCATCTCTGAGAACTTTGTTGAAAAACGCTATAGGTTGCTCTTTTCCTTCTTCGTTCTTATGCAACAACACAATAGTAATGGTAGAAGGTGATGCAAATGAAAATATTTGGAAAGGATTTTGATAATCTAGGCTGATCAAAACTGGAGCTTCTTGAAGAGCCTCTTTAATCCTGGCAAAGTATTCTCTTACATCTTTGTCCCATTTCACTTCAGAAATTTTCTTCAGCATATCTGTTATGCTTCTGACAATCTCAGCATAATTTGGGACAAATCTCCTCAGAAAAATAATTTTCCCTAGAAATATTTGGATATCTTTCTTACTTCTAGGCAATGGGATTGTTTGTATAGCCTCAAATATTGCTGGATCAATTTTCACCCCCTGATTTGAAACTATATGTCCTAGCAACTTACCTTCCTCCAAAGCGAACAAATATTTCTTAGGATTCAATGATAAGCCAAACTTCCTGCATTTTAGGAAAGCCTTCTGAAGATGCTCCAAGTGCTCATCATCAGAACCTAAAAAAATAGTCACATCCTCCAAATATATGACTACAAATTTGTCACCCAAAAATGCTATATCCATTGCTCTCTGGAAAGTAGCACCTGCATTCATGAGACCGAATGGCATCCTGGCATACATGAACATTCCCCGAGGTATGGTAAAGGTTGTTTTCTTCTGATCTTCCTTTTCAACAACTACTTGGTTGTACCCAGAGAAACCATCAACCATGGATAACCTATGAGCTCCAGTCACTTTTTGTAGAACATAATCCATCTTTGGAAAAGGATAATTATATTTTAGGGAAGCTTTGTTCAAGTTCCCAAAATCAACACATAATCTTATCTCTCCATTCTTATTTCTTACAAGAACCAGATGAGAAACCTAGTCTTAGTATCTAAGTGGGACTAAAAATTTTTCTTGTAATAACTTCTTCACTTCTTTTTCAATCGGGGCAAGTAACTGTGGATTAATATGCTTGAGCTTCTGCCTGTGTGGCTTAACCCCAACTTTTAATGGTATTTTATGCTGAATAATGTCTAAATAATATGTCTTTAAATATTCATAGGACCATGCAAACACATCCATATATTTATTGAGAATATCAACATACCTTTCTTTATAATCTTAGGAAATCCTTTGAACAACTTAACCATCTTGGCCTCCTGCTGAGTTCCTAAATTACAGTCTTCCATTTCACCATCTTGAGATACTTTTTTCTGGTTGACTGCTACATCACTTGCATCAAACAATATTTCAAGAGGAACCAAACCTCTGGGAAATATATTATCTTTCAACTGAATTATATTCTGATCACCTATTGACTACCTCAGGTTTTTCAAGGCATCAGTCTAATCAGTTTGTTCACTTTCCTGTTCTATTTCACTGTCTTCAAAATTTCCAATCATTGTTAGGAAATGATTGATCTTCTCATCATCCTCAAAAACCTGCCAATGCTTTACATTATCAGGAATTGAAGGTCTATGCCTCAATTCAATCTCATATCTCAGTTTTGGATTAATAGGTGGCTTAAATGTACTGGTTGCAACTGCCAGGGAATGTGCCATTCTATTTTCTTCTCTTGGAATAAACTGAAGATTCAAGGCTTCAAAATAATTTTCAATCAAGTCCCACACTTCATTTCTATAAGACCTCAATATGGGATGTTTGATTTGACATAAACTCTTGATCTGTCTTATAATTAACTCAGAAACACCAAAAATGGAAATACATTGAATCCCCATTTTTTTTGCAGTTTGTAGACTCAAAATAAATGCTTCATATTTAGCTACATTATTAGTTGATTCAAATTCAATCTTAAAAGAAAAAGGTTAAATATTACCTTATGGAGATATGAATAAAAACCCAGGTCCTGTGCAATCCTTTGAGTAGGCACCATCGAAATAACACTTCCAAATTTTATTTGAATCTGGCTCCTTGTGTACAATTGCTGAAGGGAGTTGCTTCTCTGAGTATTCAACAAATTATGCATCTTCATGTAGCATAAAACAAGAGAGATCCTCCTTCTCTTGACCATAGATAGGAGAATTTCCTGCATCTTTATTTGTGGTAGTCTTAACAAATCTGGTTTCTCTATATAACCTTATTTCTTCCCCATTGAACATAGGAATGATTGCATATGTAAAGTCTAGTTTTAGGACACCTCCAAGATTTCCCCCCCAAGATCTAGACAACAACATACCAAATTTGGCTGGAATATCTGCAACTACTACATCCATCATGATACTCTTGGTTGGAATTTTAGCCAGGGATACCACCATGTCTTTAATAAGAGAAACACACTTTACCCTTTTTTAATCAAATGAATAAAGGTCTCTATAGGGCTTAGTGACTTGTAAATTTAATTATTTCATCACAGATAATCGCATAATATTATGTGATGCACCAGAATCTAGCGTACAATTATGCAGAATGAAATCATGAAGTAACACCGATATATAAAATGGAGGAACAGAAGAATCTACCTCTTCAACATGTGGACCAAAAGTGACCACTGGCTTTTCTTCTTGCAAATTCACAGTATCACCAATATCATCAGACTGAGAAAGGTTAATAAATTCTGCAATTTCCTTCTTGTAACCAGGTGTCTTAGCTAATTCAAGCAAAGGTACTTGGATTTTGATCTTCTCTAATTATTTGGAAAGACTGAAATCTTGATTACGTTTAATAATATTTTCAGGTTCTTCTTGATTCTTGCTAGAATTAGTATTTTGATGAGGTACAGTAACAATATTGTCCAAAATATTTGAATCAATTGACTTATTCTCGGAAGCCTCAGCTTGTTTTTCATTAGTACTCACTGAATTCATAGGTTGTTTCCCTTTGTCTAATTGTTTTACTGAGTTCTTCAATTGTGGAGTCGTCATTGGAGATGGAACTGAATATATTTCTTTTTCCTCAACATCTTGAGTTCTCAATATATTTTTTGATCTTAAGTCATACTTCTTATGCAACTCTGCTTGCATAAAATCAGTGAATTGTTTACAATAGTCATCCATATCTTCCTGATCAAATGATACACCAGCTTCTGTGGATTCTTCTTCACCTTTCTCTTCTTCCTCAAAATCATCTTCCATATAAACAACAGATATTTGATATTCAACCTCTTTCTGATCATCCTCAACAGACTGTGAAGGTGCTGCTTCTATATATAAGGGTGCTTGAACTTGATCCTGGTTTCTTCTTTCCCTCTGCAAAACCTGCAAGGGTTGCTTTCTGAACTGTGGATTAAAAACACCTATATTTTTCTATGCAAGTTTCTTATTATCTGATTCCATATTCAATAATTTATTTGACAAGTTCTTGATGACCTTAGTCATGTCATCAATCCTATGATCCTGAGATGAATCTTCTTTAGCCTTACCTTAATCTTGAACTGTTTGCTTTTCCTGTGCTTTTCCAACAGCAGTCATGTTTGCTTCAATCTCTAAAGCATCTGTTTGGATTTTTTCAAGAGTAGTAGACCTTCTCTCTCTCAAAGTGAAACTAAAATATGATACAAATGCTCCAGAAAAAAAAGCTCTTGCTCCAATAGGAGGGGGTTTCATTTATGCAGGAAAACTATTATACAATTTGTTAAATATTTTAATAAAATCATTCATGCTTTCATTAGGCTTTTTCTTAATAGCATTAAACTCTATCAATGAGTAACCATGATCTCTCTTTTCACCCCATATTTGGATGAATTGTCTTTCTAATTCGTCCCAATCATTAATTGAACCGTTTGGTAACCCTTTAAACCATTTTCTTGCCTTTCCATTCAAAGACTGTACAAAAAGTCTCATTACTACATCAAGATGTTCAACCTTTAAATTTTCAGCAAAAGTGCAAAACAAAGGCAAGTGTTGTCCTGCAATTATTTCGTCTTCACCATTAAATCTAGGAAACAATTTAAGGTATTCCTGAGGCATTGCATTCATTGGTTATGGGAGATTTAATGGTGCATATCTATTCATCAAGAAAGTAGGAACAGGGATTGCCATGTTTATGCCTTGATTAACTGCTCCTTGAGTAGTTGGGGTTTGTATACTAGTTGTAGATGTGGATGGATGAGGCAAAAAAACTGATATGGGAAGAGGTTGATGAACAATAGCAGAAGAAATGGAAACTATATTAGGCTGAGTTTCTGTAAATGTAAATGAAACAGACTCAAAATATTGTTCTTCTAACTTTGGTTCTTGGAAATTAATATGTGGGGACAAGGATTCTTGCTCCAATAAAATGAGTTTCCAGGAAATATCCTTGGATGAAAGGGTATGGGAACTGCTGCCTGGTGTAGGCAGTGTAGCATCAGGTGTATAAAGCGTTCTTGATTTCTGGCCTTTTTTAGAAACCAGCTTTTCAAGATTTGAAAGAATGGGAGCTTTCTGTTGATAGGTATTTGACCTCGTATGTGGCCTTTTATATGCCAAAATTTATGAAATGAAAACACAGTCTGATATTTCCTCCTCTCCGAACAACCAGAGGAAATATGAACAAAACCCAGGGAAATAACTTCGCTTCTTCATCCCCAGCAACGACGCCAAAAAATTTTGTACCTTAAGAGACAATCCCTTAGCTGTGATAAGGAATCTATGCTTGAGACATTTATATAGTTATGTCACAGAAATATTGGTCTTTTTTTAATCACCTTCAAATATTTATCATTAAACCCTCAAAGATCAAATATAATGAATGTCCCACAATGCTATTATCTGTTGATATAGAATGGAATGATCATAAGAACATGTAAGAAAGAAGCCCAAACTAATATGTTGTTGTAAAAAATATATCACCTCAAACTCCATAAGACTTATAAGAAAAGAAACAGTTAAAATGAAGGAGAACCTATTAAGGATTTTAACTCTTATTCACACAAGTAAAAAGAGACTTGCAGATTCATTAATTGATTTTATTCAAAGATGGAAAGTACAAAATGTAAAATAGAAGACACATCAACATCAACAAATGCCAGGAACTTGCTTTTCATTCATTAATCATTTGAAATCTGAGAACAAAAATTGCAGTCTGAAGGTCCAAAACTTGGAACACTTTTCTTTCTTGTCCATATCATTAAATACAATAGAAAGCAGTTTGTAACTACTGTAACTGATCCTAACTACTTCAACTACTTAGGAATTTGTCAACTATCTATTACATGTCCTCAAAATGTCTTATTACAATTACATTCTCTTTTAAAGAGGAAAATAACATGAAATTAAAATCCTAATCTATATGTTGAATGTGAATTGATGACAATGTTGTTGCATTTCCTTGACCGGCTGGTTTATCCTTCTTTGGAGTCAAGGGGTCCTTTGCTAAATCTGTCATCCAGGCTCTGAATTTCTTCCATATCTCAATTTTTGTCTTGGGTGAATGAACCAACTTGTGATACTCCAATCTGAATGCAATAATTCGGTTAAAAGATGGCTTCTCTGCAAACAAAGTTTTCACTAACCATAACAGCTGAAAATGTCTTTGAAGGAAATTAATCACTGTTGCTCCTTTAAGAATCTGAGTCTTTTCATGAGTACTATCTACCTTAATTTTTTCCAACACTAGTAAGGGTTCATGGAATTCAATGATAACGGACCACCTTGAGAGACCCCCCGGCCTTGATGGAAGACACTTTTGCTCTTGCTATTCTATCAAATAATTTATCAAGCGGATTCCTTGCTTCCTTAAGCTCAATCAACTTCTTTTACGTATGTTAGCACCCGAATTGGACCCCAGGCTGAAAAGGGCAAAACAGGGTAACAACTAAACCATGCTCAGCCTTGTAGCTAGACCTACAAGGACAGGAGAGGGCTCTCTTTGTAATATGGATATTCAATAAAATACAATAGTGGACTGATATTAGGCTAGGTAAAATGATGGGAAAATGGTTTTTAATAAATGAATGAATTTTTCAGGGATGTGTGGGATAAAAGGGACAGTATGAAACTGGGGAATTAAATCACGACACAGGGTATTTCATGGGGCAAGGTAGGAAGGAAAATTTAGCAATAAATTTTGAAATAAGGATGGAATGGAAAGACTGGTGAGGAGCTGAAAAGGGCATAATAAATGAATCCTTTTCAAACAGAAGAAAAACACAGAGTATGAATGATTTCCCAAGGCAGAGCATATAAAATGGATTCTACCTTTCTATCTTGAAAGCATTCAAAAGGAAATGTTTATGGATGAGAGGTGAAACATAACAATTCACATATGAAACAAAGGAGAAAAACAAATTCTAAATATCATACCACATGGATCCCACAAATTAGAGCTGCATCTCTTATTAATTCCCTGTCAAACTGTACAATGGAGCGCAGAGCTTTCTTCCACACTATTCCCCTACTGCTGAGTTACAGACTTCTTTACAAATGATTTAAAATTACATTAAATACACCATATTTGTGGGAACAGAGATCCACAGAAAGAGGAGTTGTTTTAACAGCTGAAGAAATGAAAACTAATCATAGAAAAGAAATCCAACCATCTGCCCTAAAGAAGGAACAATATTACATTTGATTTACTTGGGTAGATTTACAATTTCGCTGTTGAATGATAAATAGGCGATTTGAGGAGAAAATCCCTATCTTTATGCTGCTGTAGGAATCTTTGTTTTATTTATAGCTCTCGGCCTTTGACTATTTTCTTTCCATATTCCGTTTGAATAAAAATGACTATTGAAACGAAACATAATGAAATTATGCTTTCGGTGAAGGGAAAAATTAATTTTGAATGGGAAAGGAGAAGGGAAAGGAGGTGGGAACCATATTAAAATCGCAATCGCAAAGTCGTGGTGGTGGGACATAATATAATATAAACCACTGTAATATAATAAATGGCAGCGCCATCGCAATCGGAGATCAGAGGGATAGGGAGGGCGTTATTTAAAACATGACCAAAAATCTTCCGATGCGGTTGGGAATGGGGAGCGAGGGGTAAAACCTTTGTAATAACGAAATAAAACAATATTGAGTTTAACAAAGGAAATAGCCCTTTATATTATAAATGGGGCGGAATATGTATGGTGGGCCCGATATATATGAATTATCGCAATCGGAATCGGAAGTGGGAGCGGGGCAAAACATAACGTGCCGACGGGTTTTTACCGATTCGATAGGGGAAAGCCTTTGTATTATGGAATAAACATAATTTTAATTTTAACAAAGGAAAATGGGCTTTTTCTTATGAAAGGGCGGAAAATAATGTAGTGGGACCCGTTGGTCCATCGACATCGGGGATCGAAGGAGAGTGGGGCAGGTTGACATATGAAATCGCCGATGTGATGGGCGCAATGGGCTGTGGGCCGTCAGATGGGATTGGGAGATCGACGGCTGAGGGATAATCAGCGGGAGTCAATCTGAGGGGGACGATCAGAGGCACTGATTGCAATGGAGCGATCACATACGGGTCGTCCGATCATCGTTTGGATCAACGGTCGGGATATACATCGGAGGGGTTCCATCGGGGGATATTAAATCAGGAGTGTCAATAGAATCGCATCGAAAGTTTTTGGTAAGGGTCAATCAGAGCGCTCTTGTTAATATTTGTGATGCGATGGAAAGGGCGGGGTTTATATAATATAAACCTTTGAACTTTGTTATAAAGTTCCAAAGCGTGGAGGGGAAGTGGTTTGGAATGGCGGGGGGAGGTTTTATAACATGAGACTTTGATTTATTATAAAGTCTCAAGGGCATGAGGGGTAGTGGTTAAGGAAAAAATTTCATATTTGTTTAAATTATTTTATAATGTGATTTTGCAAATTGGAATGGGAAAAATGGATTTTATAAGGAAAATATTAAACTTTAAACATAAAATTTAAGGGAAACATGGGAAATAGGGGAAGTTTAGGGAATAGGGGACTTTTACTTCACTCAAGCATAAATTTCAATCCAGAAGTCAGTTTTAGGAGTGTAGTATACCGTTGGAAAGCTCTTTCCAGGCTCTTTCTGATGGATCTACTTGGAAGATAATTTGACACTGAACATGCTACGGAAAAATTCTCTGAAGGCAGGGTGATGACTTTGTGGAGATGGCAGCTTCTGAAATGTGACTTATTACATATGATGATATAAAATTACATAATGAATGATAAATAAAGCCAAAGTATCATTTTTTCACCTCAAAACATGGTTTTGAGGTGAAAATTACATCAAACTGAATAAAACATATCTTTGATCTTCCAGGTGTTGTGACTTTGAGTTTATTGACTTCCTCATGACCTTGCTGATATTTATTGACATTTGACTCATTAATTTGACCATGGTGAGATCCTAGAACCTAATGAGACCCACCCTATGACCTAATGACATGCTTTTTGAAAGTGAAAGTGACTTATGACCAAAGACCATAGAAAGGAGAATCATCAAGTACCTCATGAGGGAAAATTGATGAAAAATTACTACCATCATTGAATCCATGACCTAGTGAAATGGTGAAATTTATTCGGTATGAGACTCCTAATGTGAAAATGCAAAAGATAAATTTTGATCACTGATGGCATTATGACTAGACTGACACTAACATTGGCTCTAATGGGGATGGTAGCTCCTTGGAGGTTCCAAGAACACCGTAGACCAAGTAGCCTTATCCATTGGGCATGGAGTCAAAACACTAAAAATTGACACTATGCAGACTGACTCTGACTCAAAACTAAGACTGAAAACTAAAATAAAACCAAACCATACACATGTCATCCAAGTTTTATAGCCTTCACCTCGGGCCCCAAACTTGAATGACTGTGTACTTGAACTCTGATAAAAAATAACATGGTATATACAATGATGATGACATAGATTCTGATCCATTGTCTTCAACAATGGTAGTGCTTCAAAATCCTACCATTTACTGCTCCTCTAGGGCAATCCTGGCCATCCATCTCTGAAAGCAAGAAGGCATTATGTCCCCTGTATGCTGAAATTTTGTATGGACCTTTCCAAAGGTTGTCAAACTTACCATGCTTCCCTTTGTCTTCATTCCTTGCATCCCATTTCAACACTACATCATCCAGCTGAAACTTTTCTGCTTTAGTCTTTCGGTCATAGATATTTTTAATCTTCTCCTGCAACTGAATCGCATTCTGTGACACTTCTTCTCTTGTTTGCTGAAGGTTAATCATCTGATTGATCCTTTGTTGACTGTCATCATCTTCGCTGCCAGCTTCTTACAATAATCTCATAACTAGGACTATAAGAGATGTGGGAAAGACAACATCAGTTCCATAAACTAATTCAAAAGGTGACATACCTATTGATTTCTTACTGCTAACTCTATCTGCCCACAGTGCGTTGATGAGCTTTCGGTGCCAATTTCTTTTGTTTGCCTCCAGCATTTTCTTAATTATATTTATCAGCGATTTGTTCGATGACTCTAAGGCCGTTGCCCTGTGGATAATATGCTATTGAATGGCCCAGCGCGATGTTGTATTTTTCACAGAAATCAACCATCTTCTCGGATCAGAACGCTGCTACGCTATCTGTTACAATTTTATATGGGAAGCCAAAATGAGATAAAATATTCGATTCAAGGAATTGAATAATTACCGTGTCAGTTTCTTGCCTCGTCGGGACAGCCTCGATCCATTTCGTAAAGTAATTTTTCCCTGTCAATATCCATCGATGCTACGCCAAGGACGCAGGATGAATTTCTCCTATGAAATCGAGCCCCCATTGCTGAAATGGAGCATTCACTGAAACTAGTTTTAAAGGAAGTGGAAGCAATTTCTTCTTCCCTTGGAAAATTTGGCATTCATGACAATTCGTCACTGTTTTATATAAATCAAAAAATAATGTGGGTCAATAATACCCTGCTCTCAATACCTTGTTAGCTGTAGTCTTCCAAAACAGATGACCCCCACAATCACCTTTGTGGAAATCATGCATTACCTTCTGAGCTTCTTCTTCAACCAAACAATTGAGCAGAACACCTCCTGTATCCTTCCAATACAAAGCATTGTTTAAAATACAATATTTAGTAGATTTAAGTTTCAAAGATCTACCTTTACTCTTAGAAATGCCTGTAGGAGGTGACAGATGTTGAAGGACATGAAAAATATCTGAATACCAAGGGGACTGCAGAAAAATATCTGAAATCGGAACAAGCAGTCCTTCATCTTCATCCTCTGCTACTGCTGTTATGAGGATTATATCTAGGGCACACAGATTTTATTGGGCTATCAATTTTTCCAAGCCTTGGCCTTTGATCAACTTCGTAGGCTTGATCTCCAAGTCGTACTCCAACATAGCTGCTATCCATTTACCTCTTCGACCTTCTGGATCAGTTTTCATCAAGACATCTTTCACTGCTGCGTTAGGGACATATACTATAGTATGTGAATGCAGAATATAGACCCTAAAATACTTCAATGCCTTTATAAGAGCCAATGCCTTGTTTTCAATAATATTATACCTTAAAGCAACATCTCTAATAGTTCTACTGAAAAAGGAAATTGGCTTTTCTACCTGATCTCTTTTTTGCATTAAAACAGCAGCCATAGTATGCTCAGATGCAAACGAAAATATGATAAAATATTGAGTATAGTCGGGACTAATCAAAACTGGGGCATTGGACAAAGCAAACTTTACCAAATTGAATGACTTGATAGCTTCTTCACTCCACTTAATAGTGCTATACTTCTTCAACATATTAGTCATTTCTCTCAAATGTTCAGCCAAGTTAGGTATAAATCTGCACAAAAAAAATTCATCTTACCATTAAAGGCCTAAATTTCCTTTTTGTTCCATGAAGGTCTATGTGCTGAATTGCCTCCACTCTAGCTAGATCAATGCGGATGCCATCTTTAGAGATGATATGCCCCAACAACTTTCCTTCATCCATGGCAAAGAGACTCTTTTTGGGATTGAGAGAAATACCAAACTTTCTGCAATGCTGAAAAACCACTCTCAAATGGTGCAAATGCTCATCATCTGATCCTGAAAACACTGTCAAATCATCCAGATAAACAACAAGAAAAACATCTTTTTCATTTGCAAAAGCAATATCCATTGCACGCTGAAAAGTAGCTCCAACGTTCTTCAGTCCAAATGGCATTTTAGCATACTGGAAGGTTCCCCAGGGCGTTTTGAAGGAAGTTTTATCTTAGTCCTTCTCATGCACCAAGATCTGGTTGTAGCCTGAGTAGCCATCAAGTAGTGACATCCTAGATGCTCCAACTACTCTCTCCAAAATATGGTCCATTTTAGGAAGTGGATAATTATCCTTTAAGGATGCTTTATTCAAATTTCTAAAATCTATACACAATCTTATCTCTCTTGTCTTCTTACGCACCGGGACCAAATTTGAAATCCAGTCAGAAAATCTAATGGGAACTATGATACCTGCTTTGTACAAAATTTTGACCTCTTTTTCGATGGATGGCAGCAGCTTCGGATTGATTCTTCTCAGCTTCTGTCTGAATGGCTTCTAATCCGTCTTGATAGGAATAGTATGCTGGATTATGTTCTTATCATACACTTTCAAATCTAAATAATTCCATGCAAACAAATCAGAAAATTCAGAAAGAAACTTAACATACTTCTCCTTTACCTCAGGGGACAATGCCTTTCAAAGCTTCACAAACTTGGGCTTGTCAGGTGTTCCAAGATTCACATCTTCAACTCCTTTCTCAGTGGGCACCAATCTTGGCTTCTTTGCAACATCATCCTGGTCAAAAAGCTCCTCTAGAGGTATGAGAACTCTAGGAATTACATTATCCTTTAGCTACAATATGTCCATCTGGTTTGCTTCCCACTCCTGATCATCAACCTCATACTCACCTTCTATTGGAGTGTCTTTGAATTTTCCATCACCCTGCAAAAATGCATTAATTTCATTATCATCCCAAAATACTTTCCAATACCTTAAATTGTCTGGAACAACAGGCCTATGTTTGACATAGATCTCAAACTTGTTGCTGGAGTTCATCGGAAACTTCAAGTTGCTGGCAGTAGTGGCAAGAGAATCAACAATAATATTTTGAATCTTGGGTACTGCCGTCAAAGTGTACTCAGGGAATGTCTTCAAAATGTCTAAGACTGCATTTTTGTATGCCCTCAATCTCAGATGTTTAGCTTGGTTCTCTCCTTTCACCTGTTTGATTATTAAATCGGAGTCACCATACACAGAAATCCTCTTTGCATTCAACTTCTTCAATATTTTGAGACCTGCAATCAAAGCCTCATATTCTGCTTCATTGTTAGAGAAATCAAAATCCAACTTATAAGAACATACTATAACATTGCTGGGAATATGGATTAAGAGACTCTTAATCCATATTCCAATACTAGCTCCATCCTTACCAACAGCTCCATCAAAATCCATGCTCCACAGGCTTTCTTCTTCTTCTTGTAGATGCTAAAATTTTGTTTTTTTTTCTTCTTTACCTTGGCTGATTTCTGGCTGTTCACTGTCTTTTTGCTGCTGGCAGGCAGGAGACTCAAAAGTGCTTGCTGCTTTTTATTTTTCCTGTTTGAGGACTTATCTGAAATTCTCTAAAATCTCAGGTATCTCATCTACTTGTACCAACTGAACATCCTCATCATTTAAACCACCATCTGAATATAATACAAAATATTCTAAATCTGTATGGACTGCATTAATAGGATGATTTACTAGCTTGTCTTTGCTAGTAATCATATATTTCATTTTATTTTCCCTATATAGCTTTCTCAATTGACCAAACACGGGAATGGTGGCATAAGAGAAATCAAGCTGCATAGTTCCCTTAAGTTTGGCACCCCAAGACCTAGATAGGAGCATTCCAAACCTTGGTGGGACATTGGCAACTACTACATCCATCAAAACATTTTTGGCTGGGATTTGGTCTAGAGACACTACCAATTCTATGTTTAGACCAATACAATGGACCCTACTTGAGTCAAGAAAATACAAATCATGGTATTTTCGAGTAATATCAAGGCCTAGCTTCTCCATGACAGCTTTGGGCATCAAATTATGTGAGGCTCCGGATTCCAACATAGCATTATGCAAGATGAACTCATGTACTCTAAGACTCAGGTAAAAGGGAGGGACTTAATTTTCTTCAGATTCTTCTGTGGCTGGACCAAAAATAATTTCAAGGTAGTCATCTTCTACATTAACCATATCAGAAACAGAGTCTATTTGCAAGACTTTAGACACCTGAATTTTATATGCACTATTCTTCACCAACTCTATGAGGGGCATAGACACTTTCAGCTTATAAATTTCATTTTCTAAATTAAAAGAAGGAGCTTTTTCTATCTCTTTAATGGGAGGGTCTTTCTTATCTGTTTGCTCCTTTACTGCACTCTGCTGATTCTTTTCAATTGCAGTGTTATTAGCTGCAGGTGCTTTGCTGGAGGAAGGATCGGCCGACTCTTTTCCTTTCTTCTGTGCATCGTTCTTCATTTGGAGTTCTTTTCTTTTCTGAATGGGATTGATTGTAACATCCCTATTCCTTAAAGAGTACTGCCTTTGCTGAGCTGACAGAGCATTCATATACCCTCTCTGGTAGTCATCGGACTCTTCTTTCAATAATGTGTCATTGGCCAAAATGAAATTTTGGTCCCTTTGTATGTCTGGAGTCGCCACTGTATATTCTTCGTCTTCTGTGAGGAAAATTGGCGCACCATCAGCTGTGAAAAATTGATTAGCCTCAATCATAGGATCATCATCATCTGAATCTGTCCCTTGCACATAGTTCTACTGCAATGGAGTTTTAATTTGTTGCTGTGGTGGCACTTGGTCTTGCGTTCTTTTTTCTCTCTGCTTAATTCTGAATTGGGGCTGCTGTCCTCTGAAATTCAGATTTCTTATTTGAGGTTCAGATCTATCTGAAATGGTCAATATATCAACCATATTCTCCACTATTCTGATCAGAGTGTCCATTTTTTTGTTTGAAGGAGAGGCCTCCTCTTTCACTGTGACTCTTTTCTTAGCCCTGGCTCGTGCTCTTTTAGCCAGCAAATTAGCTTCAACGTTTACTGCTATCTTCTGCATGTCTTGAAGTGAAGAAGAATCTCTTTCACATAGATGATATGCCATATCAGCATCAAAACCATCTGGAAATTTCAGTAATGCTAATCCCACAGGAGGTTTCAGGTTAGCTGGAATAGCATTATATATAACATTGAATATTAAACAATAGTCCTGCACAGTTTCACCCACATTCCTCTTAATATTTTCATACTCAGACATAATTTGGAGTGGGTTATTTTTTACCTCCCACCGGTCCAAGAACTGTGTGTGCAACTCCTGCAAAGTGTGAATTGAGCCTGCTGGTAAGGCTCTGAACCATTTCCTAACTTCACCCCCAAAGCTTTGAACAAACAACCTGGTAGTTACATTCTCTGCTTCCACCTCATGTAGATCAAAAAAGTCATTCATCTTATCAACATGCTGCTGGGCTGTAATTCTCTGAGTAGCATCAAAGATAGGAATTTTACTCTGATAATCAGCAGGCATGTCATTGATAACTTGAGGTAAAACCAGGGGTGCATACTTGGCAGCCATAACTCTGGGTGGATTCACGACAGTGTTTGTATTACTGGGATTTAAGGGAGGTGTTGATGAAGGAGATGATAAATGGGAATTGACTGATGGGAATGCTGATGAATTAGAAGGAGTAATTTCTGTTCCTGATGACTCTGAAGGCTTAGGGATATTATTTACAGTGATGGACAGAGGAGAATTCAAAATGTAATTATCAATAGAGGAATTCTCTCTTTGGACTTAAATATATAAAAGGAACTCAGGATCTAAAATTGTATCATCAATGTCAGTTTCAGACTTATTTCTGAATAAAGAAAGCTCAAAATTCTCATCAAAGGAAATATCTTCTACAAAAAACCACTCACTGGGCCAAGTATGAGATCTGAAAATAGGTCCGGGACTTAGTGATCCTTATTGTCTTCTAACAATTCTTGGGATAAGATTTGGATTTTCAAACACAGCGGGAGGATTTGGATCTAGATTTTCCCTTGTGTATCTTCTTGAAGCCAGTGTGTGTAAATTTCTATTGTACAAAAAATTTGTTTCAGCATAACAGACTCTGAAAATCATTTTCCAAGACCGAGGAATTTACAAGAAATATTTTACTGGGGTGATCTGACTTTTATGCTATGATAGTAGAAATGTATTATGACTGAAGAATAGTGGCTGTAGTTATATTAACTTCCCAAAGCGCTGTAACAATATTTGCTTTATAATGATATCTCAAACCTTCTCAAATATATGATATAAGGGAATACGCTCAAAAAATATTTAAGAGACTTTACCCAGTCGTAATATCAAAAATTTATAACAATGGCGCGATCCTTTAAATATTTTGAACTTATATGCCTTTGTTCTATCAACGCGACATATATTTTATTCAGCAGGGGCCCACACGTCCAATTTTCGCCTTTTATGAATAAAATAACTTTAAATAATATCAAATTGATAGAACATACCTTGATTTATTGCCCATGCTTCTAGGCGCGCGATTTCCGTCAGATCAAAGGCGCTTCAAATCGAACGGTTCTCGTGGATTTCACGTTTTTTCAAAGGCTGAAGTTTAACAGCTGAGAGCTGTGCGAAATGGGTGATTTTTGGGTGATGACGTGCCCAAATCTCACTAGATCGCATTTTTTTTGGAGTAGTTTTTCTTTGGGGAAAAAGCGGCGCGAAATGGGTGGTTTTGGTTTCCAAAACCCGCCAGTGGTAAATCAAACCGAGCTTTGACTTTAGGCTTTGACTGTGGTTAAGCGTTTTAACTCCACGCATTAACTCACTGCTGGGTCCCACTAATATTATTTCTCCGTCGGCAAATAAAACAAACTTTCACTTCAATCACAGATATTTATTTAAAAGCATCACGTTCAATGTAACCAAGGTTTTTAACCTTAGGCAGGGTTTCTCAGTACTCTTTATAACACACGGCCTGAATATGACTTGCTCTTCTATAGGCCTCTGTTCAATATTTCTTCAAAGTAGAATAAACATGTTTCAGTGCCGAGAATACAAGTTCATAGACAGTCAGATCGAAACATTCCCCAGTATGGTCGCCAGAGATGTTAGCACCCGAATTGGACCCCAGGCTGAAAAAGGAAAAACAGGGTAACAACTAAACTACGCTCAGCCCTGTAGCTAGCCCTACAAGGATAGGAGAGGGCTCTCTCCGTGAAATGGATATTCAATAAAACACAATAGTGGACTGATATTAGGCTAGATAAAATGATGGGAAAAGGTTTTAATAAAATGAATGAATTTCAGGGAAGTGTGGGATAAAAGGGACAGTAAGAAACTGGGGAATTAAATCAGGACACAGGGTATTTCATGGGGCAAGGTAGGCATGAAATTTTAGCAATTAAAGTTTAATAAATATGGGATGGAAAGACTGGTGAGGAGCTGAAAAGGGCACAATAAATGGATTATTTTCAAACAGAAGTAAAACATAGAATGTGAATGATTTCCCAAGGCAGAGCATATAAAATGGATTCTACCTTTCTATCTTGAAAGCATTCAAAAGGAAATGTTTATGGATGAGAGGTGAAACATAACAATTTACATATGAAACAAAGGAGAAAAACAAATGCTAAATCTCATACCACATGGATCCCACAAATCAGAGTTGCATCTCTTATTAATCCCTGTCAAACTGTACAATGGAGCGCAGAGATTTTCTTCCACACTATTTCCCCACTGCTGAATTACAGATTGGTTTACAAATTATTTACAATTACAATAAATAAGCTGAAATGTGGGAACATAGATCCACGAAAAGAGGAGTTGTTTTAACAGCTGAAGAACTGAAAACTAATCATAGAAAAGAAATCCTACAATCTGCCCCTAAAAATAAGAGATAACAATACATTTGACCATTTGGGCAGATTTCACAATTTTGCTATTTGAATGATAAATAGGCAATCTGAGGAGAAAATCCCTATTTCTTTGCTTCGGTAAGAATCTCTATTTTATTTTAGCTCTTGGCTAGCTGACCGTTTCCTTTGCTTTCCATTATTCATTTAAATAAAACCGACTTTTATATAATGCTTTGAAATAAAACTGAAATGACATAATACTCTCGGTGAAGGGAAATTAATTCTTTGAATGGGAAAAAAGTGAAGGGAAGGAAGCGGGAACCATATTAAATCGCAAGAGGAATGGATGGAGTAGAGGGATATAATATAATAGAACACTTGCAAATTTCTATTTTCAATGGTGTCATCGTAATCGGGATCGGGGTCGGGTGATATAAACATTGTAATACATTATGCGACAGTACCATGCCAATCGGCGATCGGGGAATGGGGAGAATGTTATTTGAAACGAAAACCAAAACTTCCGATGCAATTGGGGGAAAGCCTTTGTATTATGAAATAAACATAATTTTAATTTTAACAAAGGGAAATGGGCTTTTATATGAATGGTAGTATTATGTGGTGTGCCCATAAGTGAATCGACATCGAGGATCAGAAACGAGCGAGATAGGGTGATACATATAAAATCACCGATGCGATTGGGCGCGATAGTTGTGGGCCGTCGGATGGGATTGGGAGATCGACGACTGAGGGATAATCAGGAGCGGGCCATCGGCGGGAGTCAATCTGAGGGGGATGATCGGAGGCACCGATTGCGATGGAGCGATTGCATATGGGCCGTCTGATCATCAATTGGATCAACAGTTGGGATATACATTGGAGGGGTCAATCAACGTTTGCCATCAGAAGCTGTTTAATACAATCGCATCAGAAGTTGGGAAATGGACCAATCGGGGTGGACTTTAAAATGTTGCGATTTGTGATGGGAAGGTTGCGATTTGTTTTATGCGGGGTTTATATAATATAAACCTTAAAAATATTTATCATAAGGTTTAAAAGCGTGGAGGGGAAGTGGTTGGAACGATGGCGACTTTATAATCACAAACTTTGATATGTTTATTATAAATTTTTACAAGGTATTGTGGGGAAGTGGTTATGTGTAAATCACATTTTTGTGTTAAATAATTTTATAATGCGATTTTATAATCGGAGGGAGGAAAAAGGGATTTTATAAGGAAAAAAAATTAAACTTTAAAAATAAATTTTAAGGGAAAATGGGAAATAGGGATTATTTGAGGATATAGGGGACTTTTACTTCACTTAAGAATAAATTTCAATCTAGATGTCACTTTTAAGAGTGTAATATACCGTTGGAAAGCTCTTTCCGGGCTCTTTCTAATGGGTCTGCTTGGAAGATGATTTCGTGCTAAACATGCTATGGAAAACTTCTCTGAAGACAAGATGATGACTTTGTGGAGATGGCAGCTTCTGAATTGTGACTTATTACATATGATGACATAAAATTACATAATGAATGATAATAAAGGAAAAATATCATGTTTTCACCTCAAAACATGGTTTTGAGGTGTGAAAATTACATCAAGCTAAATAAAATATCTCTTTGATCTTCCAGGTGTTGTGACTTTAATTTTATTGACTTCCTCATGACCTTGCTGATATTTATTGACATTTGACTCATTAATTTGACCATGGTGAGACCCTAAAAACTAATGAGACCCATCCTATGACCTGATGACATGATTTTGAGAATGAAAGTGACTCATGACTAAAGACCATAGAAAGGAGAATCAGCAAGTTTCGCATGAGGGAAAAGCTGATGAAAAATCACTACCATCAATGAATCCATGACCTAGCGGAATGGTGAAATTTATTGGTATGGGACTCCCTAATATGCAAATGCAAAGAAATTTTGATCAGCGATGGCGGTATGACTAAATTGACACTAACTGCTTTGACTTCCTACAATCATTTTATTAATTTCCACGGCATATAAAATTCGGCCTTTAATTTCATTTTCTTCCAATTCATGATCTGTTTTGGAATCAAGGAAATGAACAAACTTTCTTGCCCAAATCACCCTATTAATTGTATTCTTCTTGTCTGTCATGACTTGTTCTTCAAATTCCTTGATAATACTTTTTTCTTCTGCAACCAGAGTTAGAAAATCCCAGATTGTCTTCATTTCTGCAATAATGTCATTCCAGATGATATCCTCGTCCTGTATTAAGGATATATTTCCCTTCAATTTTTCTTTGAGATTTTTAATCTCAGTATCAGTAGTTTGGTAGTCCATTTTGTATTTAGTGACTTCGCCCTCAGTGGATTTTATAATCTTTGTTTCTGTTTCTAAATCAGCCTGTGCTTTTTTTAATCTCTCTCTGCCATCTGCAATTCAGTGGTTAATTGAGATATTTGTGCTGTTGGATCTTCACTACTTGATGGAAAAACAAAAGTGCAAGTATGAGATTCAATATGATTCTGTAAGGACAATGCAGTTTGCTTTAACTTAGTAATTTCTTCTTCCTTTTGCAAGAGCTGCTGAAGAGGTTTTCCTTTCTCATTTCTATCTCTGCAACCTCTCCTGCCATGGAATGTTCTCCTGTAGGCAATTTCAATTTTTTCTTCAATACAGATATTTCTGATTTAGCACTTTGTAGAAGCTTCTGTACAACAGACATGTCATTAGATCTACTCCAATCTTCACTATAATCTTTTTGAGCTCCTCATTCTGGATTGTCAAAGCCCTGGAATTGGCTTTCTCTAACTTCAACTACTTGATTACTTTTCCAAGCATATTTTCAGCGTTTAGTGCCAAAACATTTGTTTTTGTTAGGTCATTCACAATCAATTGACATGTTTGCATGTGTAGATTCACTTTTTCCAGCAATGGGATTTTCTTTACATCTACAGTCAAATTCAAAGTGTTAAACTTATTATATGAACCAATAGGCATATCAGAGGGATGTGAAAGAGCAATCTTGAATTGATCCTTTTCATGATCCATTGCAGTTATAAGTCTTGTTTGATTTGGGGCTAACTCATACTCAACTTGAGCCTCCATGCTTGTCTTCATCTTCTGATTTCTCTCTGCAATCTAGGCAAACATTAGTTTAATAAGGAGCACTTGTTCATGAGTGCTTTCATGTCTCTTGGGTGAAGCAGGGGAATTTTTTTCATCTCCCAATTGTAATGAGAAACCAAGTTGAGCATCTACAAAATATTCATTGAAATTTTTTCTCTTCTTAGTCCTCTATTCTTCATCCTCTGAATCAATCACTGCCTCTTTACCTCTCTTATTTAATTTTTCTGATATGACAGGAGTTTGAACATTTGAGCTCACTAAACCTACAACACCTTTACTTGCCACTTTTTCTAAATTTGTTCTGCTCTCATGAATGAATGTTTAATATCCATTTTCAACTCTCATATTAGAAATGACATTGTCAGGGTCATAAGCCCACTTTTCTCCTAATAGTAGGTGCATTTCATCTAACATCTTATTGGTTTCGTCAATTTCTTGTCTGATATTAACTATAAATGGGCACACAGTCATTGGAAATTTGAACATATGACCTTACTTCATAGGCACAAAGTGTCTTTGGTCAACGTTTAAACTTTTCTGTAATGTTTCTTTTTCAAGAATTTCTGCAATATGGTCCAAGGGGACGTTGTATAAGGAAGATAATGAAAAAATAAGATAAAAGGGGACTTGGATCCCTTATTTAATACATCATACATTACACTTCCAGAGTTTTAGCTCAAGAAATCCCTCAAGGTAGGATAAATAGATCTTCTACCCTTTGGTATCTCGAAAAAGTGCTCAAAGGGAGAGCTACAACAATATACAAATACACCAATGGAAACAGCAGTGATACATTAACACATGAAATGCCGGGAGAATAAAATAGCCATCATTTTATGTCATATCAGCATAAGATACACAAATCCTTGAGGAAATGGTCACTCAAGCCAGGCACTACAAGCCTCAAGAGACAAGTACATAACAATATGAAGAACACTGCTACATGAATAAAGCCCTAGGCTATAACTGCGCAGTTTTATATGGAAAAAATGCTGAAACACATGTCAATACATAGATATTCCAATATAGGGTTCATACAATCATCGGAAGAGAAGATCTAAGCTCCCAATCACTACCTTAAATCAATCCTAGAAGGATTGGCTAAAATAAGAAAAACTGCAAAATGTCGGAGTTGTTGGGTAGAAGCAGCAACTCATGAACTGGAAATAAGTGGAGAAGTCTGAAGATGCAGCAAACAATAACAATATATTCTCCAATTGATCTCTAGAATGAGAGGTTGATCCTCTCACCTCAGATCTCACCCTCCAAACTATCTGCTCATCCCTCACTGCAAAATCTCCCCAATAATAATGCTATCTAAGAGAGGGACTGCGCTGCTAATGATGGGAAGTGGTTGGCCTGGTGCCAAAGATGATGGGATCTGCTCATAAACCTCCCTTATTGATCTCCCAAGGGAATGGAAGCTCCCTCCTCTAGAAAACTAGCCAAGGATGGTGTTGTAGAAAACCTCCCCATCAACACTGCACAATCTCCAGCTGAAATTGTGCTGATGCTTGATCTCAATGCCTGAATATGGGGAATGGAGTGCAATCCTCAAAGGAGGAGAGGAAATCCTAAACAAGACTCCCTCATGCTAAGCAACACTACAACTCTGCTGAACAGTAAGAGATTGCAACAGGTCTAAGAGACCAAAGATGAATAATACTCGAGATGGATCACAATGGCTGCCCTGCCCTTCTTTTAAACAATGTGAGTCCCCTCTCCATGGGTCCCACTAATGATAGCTTCCCCTTCAAGGAAATTTCCCTCCTTTTCCACTACATTTTCCCACAAGATGCCTTCCACCTCTTACCACTGCGCTGTTTGACTTGGTCAAACTTGACCTAGTTCTCCTGCAAAAAGTCTCTTTTCACACATGGGGTGTGAAATCCAGCTCTATAAGTGATCCCCTTTCATACTAAGAGGATTTTTATTCCCTACTCATGAAATTAATGGGTCTCATACCCATCTTATTCATCTCCTATATGAAAATGGCCAAAATTAATATTCCATAAAAATTTGGATTATTATAGTCCTCCCCTCTCAAAGATTTCTTGTCCTCAAGAAAGTGCAAGGATAGACTGATTTATTTCCCCTTAATTTACCTGTAGCATCCATGCATGATGAACTCCTCCAAGAAAAGGATGTCATATCATCAATCAAGTGTCCAAGTTGTCCCTCCAACATATGCAATCTAGCTTTTGGTGAACATCCCCCAAATAGCTATCATGTAGAAACAAATATCCATGGAGGAACAATGGGCTCTCTAAGGGTATCCTTGAGGCATAATATCTTATATAAAATAGGACTCATCATCCCCATATGAATCTCCCACCCCCAAGAAATCATCCATACAACATAAGCTGCCTCCCAACATGGTAACTCATAGAGATCTCCCTCCACCTTGAGCTCTGGAAATGAAGGTGGGCTGAAAATATGAATATGGAAAGCTTCATAGCTTGCCCAATGTTGTCCTCCTATCCACTTATGATTAGTGTGGAGTGTGTGTTGATCATGGGCTGCAAAAGTTTTTCCCTCAAGTGGCAAAATGAAGAGCAATCCCCCAATGATCTCTCCTCCATCAATGAAGAAAAATCTAGCCCAAGACAGTTCATCCATGATGAATAGGACATGATCATCATATAATATCCCAATGACATGTTTGCTATAGGTTACACCATGGGAAACAAGGTACAAACAATGTCTCATAGGGTTACAATGCAATCTCACCCACTGCAGCTGCAGACAATAACATGGCAAGCACTGTACAGAAAATATCACCCCTACTACTGAATAGTAAATAGTTGAGTGAACCAGCAATACAAGATAAAAAACATGCCCATATATATACACTGAATGGATATCATCATCAAACTCATGGTCCACCTCAAAAGAAGGCAAATAGGTGGTGGTTGTGGCCATGTCTCCCCTCATGTTCCCATTAGAACATGCAATACATAAACTATGGGAATCACCCCCCCTCAATGACACATCCAACCCTTGTGTCCTACTCAAAATCATGTCGCCCATAAACATACCAGCAACATCAGCAAGGGATATCATGATCAAAAACAAAATATGGGGACCACTGGTGGTTTCATGTGGTGTTTGGAGGCATCAACAGTCTCCCAAGTCGATGCAAAGCAGTTTTAAAAACCGTTGTTTCAGAAATGTACAAGGAAAAATGTTTTGAAATACAATGCTAATCATATGAATTATCTGAGAATGTGTGGAGTGGAAAAACATTTTCCCAATTCCATGTGTAAGGAGGTTGTCCCCATCATATGGTTTGGCCCAACTTTGCTCATGGAGCAACATGAAAAATTTGCCCCCTGGAGGAGCGATGCACTGCAACATAGTGATAAGAGTATGCAAATCATCAAATGTAAACACAGGGTTCTTACCATAGGCTGGAATTAATATGATAGATGGATCCATGTGTGTGACCCTTCTCCCATGTGACAGTGCTATGAGCTCATGCAAAAAGGTTCTTGCCCATGCCAATCTCTGTCTGTTGACATGCTCCTTGTCAAGGACTCCTCCGATGACGTTACTGTAGGTGTGAAGCACCTTCCAGGATGGAAATGCCTTCTGATTATTCCAAGCCAAGGAGTATTCCCTTTGCACTATGAGATTTCCCTCCACTACTCCGGAAACACCATCATCATATGAGAGAAAATCTGCCTGTGCTCTCTCCAAGATAGTTCAAGCAACCCAAGTGCTTGTTGCCCCCTCATGCTCACATCATGTAACTCATGTGATGAAGGGATCATGACTGATATATATACCATATCAGCACCATGTATCCCTACTCCCTTCTTCTCAATGATGTAAACATCCTGCCACCTCTTCTCCATTCCCATCCTCCTGAAAATAGGATACACCAAGTGATGGCCAAACTCCTTCAAGAGGAGCCAACGCAACCAAGCCTCTTGCTGCCTGGTATCATATATTTGCAAGTGGCTAATCAGCCTCTTGCTCCTCATCCACACCCACTCAACTCCTTTTGGATGTCTTCTCCTCTTATCTCCATTGGTTTTCCTCTCATGAGGATCACTATTCTCCCAAGCCATACCTTCCCCTTTGCATTTCATGGAAGTTTGAGATGCAGCTCCTTGGAAACCTTCTAGAGAATATCTCTCACCCATGACTATGTTGGATCCATGAGGACCCAAATGTGATGGAGGTAATATCTCCTCTCCACCCATGTTTAATAGCGCTTCTAATTCCTCCAATGGTGTAGTAGCTGTTTCAACCTCTGGTTCAAAATTTGTTTCATTGTTTTTCATGGGAGTGTCATGGTGTGTTTCATCCTCCAATTGTTCACATTCCAACCTCAATGGCTGAATGTAACTCATCAAAAAAGCATGAGGATGGTGGTTTACTTCCTCCTTGCACAGCTCAGTGCAATCAAGATTCTCTAAAATAGCAAAGTGTGTTGATTCTTGTACCTTTAGAGATGAAATCCCGCATTCTTTTAAATGTTCTTCTGAAATAAAAAGTGAGACTTTAATCATACCTTGATGGATCTCGGGATGTTCTTGTGTGGATGCAATGGATTTTCCTTCTGATGCAATGGCTACCTCCTCTATAGATATAGAAGGTTTCTCCCCAAAAGCTACAGCAGCATTGGTGCAATCCTCCTCCCATGGTGGTGTGAGCCTTTCCTCCTTTATTCTCTCTCCATCAAAGGTTTTGATTAACCTTTGAGAAAATTCTGCAAAATAACCCACCCTTGAATGGACCAAGGGTTTGAACCACCATCTAGAGGCTTCATCCTCCATGTTTAGCCCTACAATCTCTACTGCTTCTTTCTCTACCACTGGATGTAGCAGAAAAAATGCCTCCACCTTCCTCACCCAAGCTCTTGCTGAAGTATCCCCATCAAATGTAGAAAATAGGAACCTATTGCCTCTGATTTCCTTTATACTATAGGGCCTTCTCTCCTCCTTTTGCTGAATAAACTGTGGGAACGTTATAGTACCCCTGAATTCTCTAGAGTGAGATTTATATTCACCCGGGTACTTACTTAATATCTGATGATCCAAGTATCCTCCATGCCTATCTTCCTTTCCTTCATAAGAATAGGAAGTGCATGGACCTTCCTATTATTCTCATCGATTCTCCTCCTTGGGTAGGATCTTCTTTGTTCTAAAAATAGATGAGAGCAAGCTCATCTTTTTCATCATCTACTTCTGATATCGAACTCACAGGTTGTGCCAAGTTCAATGCTTCAATACCACTGTAATGTTCCTTTTTTAGTAATTTCTGCAATATGGTTCAGGGGGACATTGTATAAGGAAGATAATGGAAAAATAAGATAAAATGGGACTTGGATCCCTTATTTAATAAATCATACATTACACTTCTAGAGTTTGAGCTCAAGAAATCCCTCAAGGTAGGCTAAACAGATCTCCTACCCTTTGGTATCTTGGAAAAGTGCTCAAAGAGAGAGCTACAGCAATATTAAAATACACCAATGGAAACAACAGTGATACATTAACACATGAAATTCCAGGAGAATCAAATAGCCATCATTTTATTTCATATTAGCATAAGATACACAAATCCTTGAGGAAATGGTCACTCAAGCCAGGCACTACAAACCTCAAGAGACAAGTACATAACAATATGAAGAACACTGCTACATGAATAAAGCCCTAGGCTATAACTACGCAGTTTTATATGGAACAACTACTGAAACACATGTCAATACATATATATGCCAATATAGGATTCATAAAATCATCAGGAGATAATATATAAGCTCCCAATCACTACCTCAAATCAATCCTAGAAGGATTGGCTAAAATAAGCAAAACTGCAAAATGCCGGAGTTGCTAGGTAGCAGTAGCAACTCATGAACTGGAAATAAGTGGAGAAGTATAAATATGCAGCAACCAATAACAATATATTATCCAATGGATCTCTAGCATGAGAGGTTGATCCTCTCACTTCAGATCTCACCCTCCAAACTATCTTCTCATCCCTCACTGCAAAAGCTCCTCAAGAATAACATTGTCTAAGAGAGGGATTGCACTGCTAATGATGGTAAGTGGTTGGCCTAGTGCCAAATATGATGGGATTTTCTCATAAACATCCCTTACTGATCTCCCAAGGGAATGGAAGCTCCCTCCTCTGGAAAACTAGCCAAGGATGGTGTTGTCAAAAACCTCCCCAGCAACACTGCACAATCTCTAGCTGAAACTGCGTTGATGAAGAGGATGATGCTTGACCTCAATGCCTGAATATGGGGAAAGGAGTGCAATCCTCCAAGGAGGAGAGGAAATCCTAAACAGGACTCCCTTGTGCTAAGCAGCACTGCAACTCTACTGAACAGCAAGAGACTGCAACAGTTCTAAGAGACCAAAGATGAATAATACTCAAGATGGATCACAATGGCTGCCTTGCCCTCCTTTTAAACAATGTGAGCCCCCTCTCCATGGGTCCCACTCATGATAGTTTCTCCTTCAAGGAACTTTCCCTCCTTTTCCACTGCGTTTTCCCACAAGATGCCTTCCACCTCTTACCACTGTTGTTTGACTTGGTCAAACTTGACCTAGTCCTCCTACAAAAAGTCTCTTTTCACACATGGGGTGTGGAATCTAGCTCTATAAGTGATCCCCTTTCATACTAAGATGATTTTTATTCCCTAATCATGAAATGAATGGGTCTCCTACCCATCTTATTCATCTCCTATGTGAAAATGGCCAAAATAAATATTCCATAAAAATTTGGAATATTACATTTTCCTAATGAACTCCAGAGTGAATAATCTCATAGGCACAAATACAGGAAGCCTATAAGGTTCTACACTAGCTCCATAAAGTCTAATTTCAGAACAATTTGTTCCCAGATGAAAAAAATCTTGAGCTTTGGGAAGAAAGCAATGGGGAGAAACTCCATTCAAAACTTTATATGCAGAAGACATAAACTGACCAGAAAAATCAAACAAACAACTCTCATTCTGTTCTTTTCTCACTGTATCTATCCAAGATATTATTGCTTGTATTTTCTTATTCATATCCATAATGTTTAACCGCAGATGCATGAATTCTTCTACATTTTGATATAAAAATAGGTAAACAATAAGAGAGGGAAACCTGAATGAACCCGTTAATGATAAGCTCATGAGCTGAGAGTTAACAAATTCTTGCCAATAAGATGGAATATCCAGCAACACTCTTGGCTTCATCATCATGGAAAACATTCCCATAACTGACTTTTCCACTGTATTATCATCATCCTTTCCCAAAATCTTTGCAATGCAGCTCAATACTGGTTTGACTTCAGTATCAAAAATCTCCATAGGGAACTCTTTACTGTCAAGTACAAACTGTTGCATATTTGGCTTCAGATAATGAATGAACTGATTAAACTCCTGACCTGAAAGACTTTCATAATGCGCTACCAAGGAATCATTAGATAATTGTACATACGAATCTGACTCAGGATAACACTGAGCATGACGAATTAATTGGGTTGAGACTTGCAGAAAATTCCCCCCCTGATAATTCATTACGAAACATTTCCCACGGTACATAACAAACATAACCAATATACAAATTCGGGAAAAAGATGAGTTCTTGGGATACATGCAAAAAACACACCAGTTTTAGCGATGGCAGTGTAAATTGGAGAAGTTTTATCATTTAGGAGGACCTCCTGACAAAAAGAAAGGTGGTCAAGGGACAATATGTGTCCTAGATATCCCTTTCAGTGTCCATGAGAGGGATGTGACTTGAAGAACCTGACAGGCATGAGCGTTTAGCCATAATTCAACTTGCGAAAACAAACAATTGACAGGATGACGAATAATTCACAGGAAGACAGATAACTGAGAAAGACGTAGCACAGACAAATTTAAAACCCAAAATAACAATAATAACTTCACAAAAATGAGAATCCTTTTTAAATAGGTGGCGCGGGCTTTAAAAATAAATGCTGACAAGACGCACCAAAATACCATTAAGAAAACCTAACTTGGACTACAATTGTCACCAACTTGGTTGCATACGTCACTGCAGGAGGCCTCAAGGTACGAAGAACTTATTTGGCTTATACCCTGCAGTGAATCTCGGTCGTTCATCTAGATTACCCCCGCAGTCAACATGGTCAACTGCAAAGGCACCCTCCGTGTTAACCGCCACACTGAATGTGCCCACGGGTTGAGCCTTTTAATCATCGTTCGATAAATCATCAAATCCTACTCCATAAAATGCTCGATATTCAATCTTTGAATTGGGACCTGCTTCCATAAATACTTTAAAGTATTTAAAATTTAAACTTTACTATAATGAGCAGATATATTTTTATGATAAAGTATATGAAACTTCAATACTTTAACATATTTTTTGGTAGTTTTCTATTTTTTTGAATTTTTGAAAATTAAATTAAAGGATATAAAGGATATTGCAAATGAGCCACAACAGATAGTTTAGTTTCATTGATAAGAGCATGGTAGACATATCATAGGATAAGTAGAGTGAATTTAGCCGTTTGGCCAAGCTAAGTGTGGTTTAGAATTGGTTTTGTTTCTGCTATTTGTTTTCTGCAAATTCAATTAGCTTCATTCTTTTCATTTCTTTCTAGCAATTTAGTTCAATTTCCTTTCTGTCATTTTCTTCCAACAATTTACTTTCCAGCTGTTCTCATAATTTAAGAAATAGCACCCTTTTGTAAAGCAGAAGAGGATGACATGAACATAATGCATATGTTGTGTATATAGCATTGTCACCTCAAATTTTGTACGAACCCTGGGTTCATAAAGTAAAATAGGGCAGCCCCTGGGAGTTGTAGCACTCTTGGTGCAATACCAAGGCTCACTACCAAGTTCAACAGAAGTTTCCTCATCTCATGGAGGAACTCAATGCAATGGGGACCATTTATTCCTAAGGAGGGAGGAATGATCTAGGTGGATATTGGTAGTCACCTGCCTACTCCACTTGGGGCCCCACCATTGTTTCTTTCATTTTTTCAGTTTCCTTAATTATAGCACAGTTTACTATTTTTAGCAGTTTGTCAGGTCCTAAACTTCTAGAGCCATTTTGAAGCCCTAAATGACGTTATTTTTGCGAAAACCAAGAGGAACATGGGTCATGGAACACAAAATTTTTCACTTAAAATTTGTATTCCTCGAATAAATATTTCTAACGAGGTATTGAGCACATCAAATGGAGATCATATGCCAAAGTTATGTCCCCGGGAAGTTGATGTACCAATTTACCCAAATGGGGTCCATAGTTTTGGTGCTTCATCTACTAGGGTTAGGTTTTTGGATGTTTAGGGTATTCCATCGTTTCTAAATAATAAATAGGCCCTCGAGCCTCATTGTAACACAGTTCAGAGGCCTCTAGCTGTTACACAAATTTTTAGTCATCTAACCTATTACTATTAGATGGACCAAAGTACACCATGTAAGACCAATTTTACCCTAGTAAAATTGGTTTCATTATGAAAAATAACTTAGTAATCCATAATTTATTAAGTTGTTTATGGTCTAAATATGAAACCCCATGAGGAAATATTGAATAAATCCCTATTTGTTTAGTTTTTCTCAAGGAATAATTAATTAACCCACAGTTTAATTAATGTTCCTGGTCATATTTAACCTAAAACAGGAAAATCAATTAGATAAATCACTATTTATCTTATTATTTTCTAGGAATAATTATTTAAAACATTATTTAAATAATAATCCTTGTTAAATTTGACTAAATCATTTATAAATAATTGAATAAATCACTATTTATTTAATTATTACTCAACCACATTCTTAAAATAATAAATAAATCATTTATTTATTTATTATTTACAAATAAAAGGATTTGACCAAATTCAAATTCTTTTTCCCTCCAACAAAAATAATAAAATATTCCATAAAAGTTGGATCTAGATTTGGTTAATAATATTTTAATTATGCATCAATATCTAGACTAACTCAATATTTTCTTATAAATAGAAGGGTTTTTCCATTCATTCACTACCTTTTGTTGCCTAAAGATCGCTCTGGATCTATACTTTGGGTTTGACTTTGATCCTCCATCATTCTCATATTTTGCTACCTTTTTGCTTGTGAGCTCCCTTTGAGTTCCATTTTTTGTCTGGGTTTTCTACACCGTCAAGAGAGAGAGATATTAGATCTGAAGCGCCGAGGACATATAAGAACCCATCCCATTGAGGGGGATTGGTAACATCTTTCTATGTTCCCTTCCCAGGTGTCATAAATACAAAATTCTTTAAAAATATTCTTGTCGTCTATTGGATGCATCGAGCAACTCTTTCTTTTATTTTCTGTTTAATGTCTTTAACTGCGTAGATCTGGATTTTGTAGCATTTATCTTGGTCAACTAACTACATATCTAAAGAAATTGGTAGCCATCTTTGATGTTAGGGATGTTTGTTATGCATAGCTAAAGTGAGATTTTTTCGTACGCTTGCAATTAGAATTCACGCTAACAACTGGTGACTCCACAAGGGTTTATAAATAATACCACTATCTTTTTTCAAATACCTACATGACCAGTTGCTTCAACCCCTAGGTTTTTTCTTCATCTTCTTGTTTTTCTTTTCTTGATGTTGTTTTTAACCTTTAAAACCCTAAAACAATAAAAATTCTAACTTCTGTGTGTTTCTGGGCCTATTGCACAAGTGACAGGTATCAGCTGCAGCTGAGACGACACTTTTTTTTCTGAAACCTACTCCTGAGACGGCCAAAAGTGTAGGTCACAATTTTTGGTCCAAAACCTGCAACCTCAACCTTCAGGGTGCAGAAAAGCTGCGACTCTGGCAATTCGAAGCTGTGACACGAAATTTTGCGAGAATTTTAGGTTTATGCAGGCTACTGTTCAAGGTTTTCTAACCTCCCTCTCCACCCGTCTTGGACCTGTACTTTCTCTTTTTTACTCGTTGAAGTAGTAACCAAGCCCCTTAGGGTTTCAGTACGCTTCCACCATTTTAGGAAGAGTAGAGCTGAAGCAAGTCGTCTGAGATTTCAGTGTGTTCAACCATTTTTTAGATCTGATCCTATACTTTCAGATGCATTTTAGATTGGTTATTCATCCATCCAAAAAACATCTCTTTTTAGTTTTTTTTGGTCCTCCTCTAGGGTCCCCTCCGTTTCCCTTTAGGTTGTAGCCTTTCGCCACCTCATTTGCAGCACTTTTCCCTCTGGTTTTTTGCTATTTTTCTGCACCTACTTCCAGTAGTTCTGACCTTTAGATCCCTTTCCCTCTCAAATTTAGATCCATTTTCCATTTCGTGTGTTTTGAATAGATTTTACCCACCCATAGACTAGTTATTGGGAAGCCCTCCTCCTTGGATTTAAATTGACGCATCTTTAGCTGTTTATTTTCTGTCATATTTCAGTTTACTTCACTATTATTTTCAGATTTATTTACAGTTATAAAAAACCTTTTTTCTTTTTTCTCTACACACATTTGGTTTTAATTAAAATTAACACACTTATCACATACATGCACACCCTAAGCGAAGAGCGTCTGGTTTACACCGCCAGGCCAAGACTATAACATTGTAATCAATTGATCCTACACCTCCCTACCCTTGTTTCAACATTGTAATCATTTCAGATCACGCACCTCCTTGCCCTTGTTGGCCTCTCTTCCTTCTATGATACGTGGTCTATTTTTTCCATCATTGCACCCCCAAGGCGTTTATTCCCGGAGACATCTTGGCATTCATCCTCAGTTTCCGTTGGGAAGAATTACTCTCCATGTAGGGTTCGAGTTAGTCCTCCACCAAGTCCCCATTCTAGCTCTCTGCTTCTAGTTCATCGGGTTTCCCATTCTAGTTCTATCACGGATTCTCTCCTATCACCTTCACCATGTCTGGTTCGGGACCTAACGTTGATGGTAGCCCCGGCCCTAATCTTGGGAATACTACTAGTGGGACCGCAATAGGAACTATCAGAAATTTGCATTTGCATGGGTTCATTTAAGCTTGCAACACTTTCATGATCTATTTTTGATGGGGTTCATATTTAATATTCTTTTGATCTTTGTTTCTTTTTGTCCTTTGATTGTTCTTTTAGGACATACCCTCTTTTCATTTTTTTGAAAACTGAAATAAGCTGAAATCCTACCTACTTACTCTAATCAATTGTCTAACTACTGGTTAGGTAAAATGAAATTGCCAATGTAACCATTCTAGCATTATATACATTGAGGTATTTTGTTGCATGTGCTTGTTGATTGTCAAAAATCTAATTTTGCAACCTATTAGAAACTTGTCAACAAATGAGATGATAAGGAAATACTTGATTTCCTTTATTGACTCTAGAAACTTGTCAAAAGGATCTTCAAAGAAATATACACTAATGTTTAACTAATCTAAACAACTATACTTCTTTTCTGGATGGCCTCCATGCCATGAAACTGAAATTTTATTTTCATCTTTATCTCCCTGCAAACTTTCAGATAAGATTTGTGATGATATTTCTATTGATTGTAATGTTTGACTGATGAAACCTTTATCATCTTGATTCTGAAACTCAGAGTTAGTTAATGGAGGCAGGCTTTGAATGCATTCAATATCCAACATATTTGTTATTGGATCATGAAAAACTTGGAAAAATTGCTTCAACCTATGCCATATAGAATTCCATGGGACTTCATAAACTTCAACAAGTTGCTCATCCTTTCCTTTAAATATGTTATACCACATTTCTTTTAAAAGATGAAATGATTCAAAACATAGTGGTATGGAACTTTCTTGTGTCATTTGATCTGGTATTTCAATGGAATTTGATAACTGTTATTGTGAAACTGAATAATCATGATCAAGGAATTCATTGGTTTCTTTGTTGTCCATAACAATCTCTAAATACTAATGATTATTGATAGCATTAAAGTTTTCTCTAATAAACTGAAATGAAGCAAAACAAAGAGGTAAAGAACCTTCACTTATTTCCAAATTTTGTGCTTCTTCTTCCTCACTCTCATAACTAATTTTCAATAGCTGATTACTGTCTTCAATCTGCTGAAACTGCATTTCTTCATCCTCCAAACTATCTTCTGATTTCTCTGTAAAGTTAAATTGCATTTGGAGAACATAATTTTCATCATACTAATCATAGTTGGGCACATCATTAAATGAAGGAATGTCATCAAAAATACACATTAAATCAATAGATTCCTCTTCCACATATTGATCTATAAATCCATTTTCTGATCTATGATAATTGGAATTAGCAGGAATTTGTTCATGGCTATCAATCTCTTCTATTCCTTCATGGTGATTTTGAACAAAAAATTTATCTTTCATAGTGATCTTATCTATGATTTCATCTAATTTTCTTACCAAAAGGCTGAGTTTTACCTCCGTATTATTTTTCTTCTCTTCTTCGGCTTTCAACTTTTCCTTTATGATTTGCAGATTAACTTCTACATCAATTGCAATATTTTGCATATGTTCAAGTGTTTTTGAATCTCTTTCTCTTAACTGAAATTATATTTCTAGATCAAAGGTACTTGGATAATGCAAGAGAGATGAATCATGAAGAGGTCTAATATTTTCTACCATTGAATAATAAACTTGATTAAATATGTCATAAAATTGTTGTATTGTATCATTTGGATGTCTTTTTAACTTATTATATTCTTCTATGATCACAAAAAGATTGAATTTAATTATCTATCTATAAAGAATTTTTTTGACAAACTGTTGGAAATTTCAGATGCTTGCATTAGGAAGATTCTTGAACCAACTCTTTATTCTATTTTGCAAAGAAAGAGCAAAAAGTATGATTCTAACATCATATTCATTAATCTCAAATAGGTTTGGATAATTCTCAAAACCTTGAATATGTTTTTGAGCAGTGATATTATTATTTTCTCCATTAAATCTAGGAAGATGTTTGTAGTAGTTATCAGGAAAATTATGCAGTATAGGAGGTAAAATGAGAGAATTATATCTATCTGGAACTTTATATGGTACAGGAATATGTACAGGGATTGTAATATTAGTCTTGATTATTTGAGGTTTCTTAATTGAAAAATGATCATCATTAGATTCATAAGAAAGCTTCTTAAAGAGATTAAGAGAATTAGTACTTACAATATTCAAAGGAAAATAATTAAAAACTAATCTAAGATCTTCTATAAAATACAATATACATTGAAAAAATTTCTTAATGATAAATAACATGATGTCTTGGATTAAGATCCAAGTTGAAAGCCTGGTCTTTCCATATTGTTCTTTCAGGTTCATTCCTCGAGTGGAGTCTTGATTGTGAAATTGATTTGGAGTCTCCAGGTGGATGATTTTAACCTTTGTGTGTCTGATCACTATCCACCATCATAGATCAGATCTGAACCTGTAAAATATTTATGAAGAAAATGTTAGTTTCCCCAGCGAAGTTTCCAATATGTTATCACTCATTAATTTCTCAAGGTTAAAAAAAGAAATAGTTCGAGGTAACCACAAACCTACTTTTAAACTCTAGGATCTAGCCTTCCTAGGGTTTAGAGATGGCTCTATTTACAAGATTTAAATTTGTTTTTAAACATTATTTTAGGCTAGTTATTAAGGACAATTTGGTTTTGAGATTTGGTTTGGTTGGTGGTAAAAATCACTTACTGAGATGGAAAGTAATAGGTCTAGTTTCCATTAAGCATATGGAGTCAATGTGTCAAGCAGACATCTCAAGATCAAGGTCAAAAGAAAAATATTTTTAGGGCAAGATAGACAAGTCACTAAAGATCTTTGAAGGCTGATTGGTGAAGTGGATTAATCAGGACAAAGAGCATTTAAGAATTCTTTAATCCGGATAAGGAAAGAGTAGACAAAGTTCATTTGAAAGAGGGAGCAATTAAGGGTTCCCTACTCTAGAAATCAACAGAAAACATAGAAATGATAAACAGTAAAGAGAGGGTGATTTTAACAAATCCTAAAATAATACTCCTGTTTAATCATTCAAATTTAGAATACATAATGGATGCATGAAAACATGATAAGATAAATAATGAAAAGTAGAAAGTACTTCACTTCAAAAGCTCATCACATGAATCCTGAAATATGATGCTAGATGATTTGATCCAGTCTGCTACTTGAAATTGCTACAAAAAATCCTTTAGGTACATAAATCGTGACTATATAAATCTTCAGCAATTTATTCCACAATAATACTTCAAAGAGTGAAGTATTTATACAAATTTTAAACTAAAATATCTTGAAAAAATATCAAGATTGGTTTACAAATATCTCAAATTGTTTTACATAAATAGAACTCAATAAAAGGACACTCAAAACTAATGAATCTATTTGGCACTATTTTTATAGATTGATGATGATAGAGAAGAGAAATTTGAATTTGATATCGACTCTTAGTTGACGATGAGGCATCCAAGTCACTAACTGTCTCCTTCCTTTATGCATTTTGTTCCAGAAATTCTGCAAAATTGGGGTCCAATGATACCTTTGTATATCTCAATTCGAGATCAATATGTAAAAAGTGAAAGAGGTTATTGTTGATAAATATATTTTTGAGATAAACCTCTCTCAGTGTCCTAAAATTCCACTCTAGTTGTTCACAATATACTCTGAAAAAATATGTCTAAAACAAAACTTTGCACAATCTTAAAAATAGGCTATGAAGATGTGCATGTATCTCTCATTATGTAATACCTGTGTAAAAAGTGATATATTTTTTGTATATGGGTCTCCTAGGAACAAAAACATCCTCCCATTTTACAAAATTCATCTTGAATTGGTCACAATAGGTTCTACAAAACTATGAATTAAATAGGAAATTTCTAGAAAATGTACCTTCATGCTCTGTTTTCATCTTTTAACCTTTTTGTTCTTTTAACTGCTTTTTTTCTTTTACTTTGGATAAAATTTATTTTTGTTGGTGAAAGTGTTTTCATCTCATTTTAACCATTACTACTTCTGTATTTACTTTTATTGTTTTAACTTTCACTCTGACTTTTATCTGATACACTTTAACTCTGATGCTCTTTGACTGTTATGTTTTCACTGTCACTGTGAATTCTTATTTCACTTTTACCATTCATTGTGAAAATTTATCTCTCTCTGTATAAATGACTTATTTCTGTTCTACTACATTTCCTGGAATATTATTTTTATGAAAAATTTTCGAATGCATACCCCGGGAATCTGGAGTAAACAGGTTTGGGACTAGTATCCAAATGTTTATCCATTTTCTAGTAACGATAAACACCTACAAAAAATACAAACAATTGATTAATGAAACATTTGTTTGCAGGAGTTGGGAAATGGATTTGGTTTTATTCGCAAATCCGTAGAAATAACTCAATTGTAGGTTTTGAAACAATGTTGCCTCTTCGAATAATGCCAGAGTAAAATGATGGTTTTTAGCACATCGTAGAAGGTGAACCAGAGTTTTATCACATGTGAAAAGGGGTTTTCAATTTTGCGTTGGCAGTGGTCTTCTGGTTCTTTGGCGTGAAAGCATTGTACAAGGCTTGATTTTTCAGTTAGGAAAGCTTAAGCACAGATAGAGAGTACAAAAAGGGCTTATCTGTGCGTTTATAATTTTAATCGTGTTTTTAGGTTTAAAACAACATTAGTATTGAATGTCGGTTAACTGAGAGGAGGGAAGTTTTGGAGTCAGAGGAGAAAACCAGGAGTGGTTTATCGCACGGGCTATGGGTGGTAAGCTATTTCGTTGGATCAAATGCCATCCAATCTAATGTCGCCACGTGGAGGAGAGATAGTATAGCAAAACCATCCATTTCACAAATGTTGAAATGATTAATATTAGCGCAATTTAAAATGCGATATTGTGTTATGATCACTGGATCTAGAGGGATAAGTGCGAACGGTGAAGATTAATTTATGAATATGCTCGGCGGTGGGGTGTGGGGCCCAAGTTTGTTGTGTTATGCGATGGGATTAGTTTAACGTTTAAAACATAGTTTTAACGTAAACCAATGTATTATTTTGATTGGAGGGGAGTAATATTGACATGGCATATAAAACATTAACAAATGTTTTATAACCAATGGGGGGCGGGTTTTTATAATGTTTCTGTTTTTAACCTATGGGGAAAGAGCGGGAATTTATATTAGCACACGGGGAATATAAATCATAGGTTAATGTTTAAATAATGGGTTTTTGGGATATTTTAGCTAAATGAGTTAATAAATATACGGGAAGGGGTAGTCTAAAGGGATTAATAATTTATGTTAAAAATTAATATGAAATGAAATGTAATGAATGAAAATATAGAATAAACTAAGAAAAGTGTAAAATAGGCATTTTGAGCATAATAATGACCTCATTTTAATATTTACACATAAACTTAGGATAAATTGTATTTTGTGGGTTTTTGAGTGTTTTTGGATGAAATGAAATTAATAAAGAGGGGATTTTACTTTTTCTAAGAAAAATTTGTGTTTTACTTAGGAAAAGGGATTATATTTTTGGAAAAGGGTGAATATGTTAAGAAAATGGATTTTTATGAAGGGAAACCAATACTTTTATGACACAGTCATTAAGCCTTGGGTCTGGTCCCAATATAAGTCAGAGAAATGCTCTAAGTCTCTTTAACTGAAGGTTTTGAATATTGGATCATTATGCGTGAGGGGAAATTAGTAATTTTCCAGATGATGATTTATTACATGCTTTGCACAACTATTTTCTATCTATCCATCATTATTCTAACATTTTTTACTTCATTTGCATGGGTGCATTTAAGCTTGCAACACTTTCATGATCTATTTTTGATGGGGTTCATATTTAATATTATTTTGATCTTTATTTCTTTTTTTCCTTTGATTCTTCTTTTAAGACATACCCTCTTTTAATTTTTAAATTGGGGAATACATTTGCAGAAAGAAAAGGTATGTACAATATTTCAAGATTTTAATAGAGTCAATTCAAAATTATGAATCCTATATTTATAAGATCATAATGGGATGCATGGAGCAACTCTTGATTTTATTTGTTGTTTAATGTCTTTAACTACATAGATCTGGATTTTGTAGCATTTATCTTGGTTAACTAACTATAGATCTAAGTAAATTGGAAGCCATATTTTATGTTAGGGATGTTTGTTATGAAAAACTAAAGTGAGCTTTTTTCGTACGCTGAAGATTAGAATTCACACTAATAGTAGCCACCAAATCTCTTCTTATATATAAGCTACCAGTGCCCTAGCTAGTTTATTTCCATTATGTCTGTAAAAAAATTTAATTGTTTGATGATAATGAAATGAAGGTTTATTTCCACTGCATGTTTGTATTTATGGTTATATGTGTATTATGTTGTGGTCCTGCATAAATCTGTATCAGTGATTTTAGAGCAGTCTGCTCTTTCTCTATTCTTCTTTGCATCTCCCTAATGAGGTCAGGGTATAAGGAGTTAAGGTTCGATATGGTTGAACCTTTGCAAGGTTTGCCTCACAAACCCCAACGGCCACCCATGGGAGACGAAAAGAAATATAAGGGAGAAGGATATCCTATCAAAATATTGCTTGAGGATTCCCTCGAAAATAAAATGAACACAATGATGGATAACATTTCCCAAATCCTTCAACGACTGCCCACCGGCAGCGCATCTGCATCCAGCAGCCACTCTGGAGGCGCAACTCCTTTTAAGGTACAAATAAAATTTGACATTCACATATTTAAGGACCAAATATATGTAGACTTCATAGATAGATGGTTGAATCTATTAGAAGGATATTTCTCATTTCATAACTTTTCAGACTGGGAAAATATTATTTTTTCACTCCTCAAAGCTACCCCCCATTTTAGGACTGGTGGGAAACCTACTGTGAGAAAAAGGACGAGGGGGGACCCTCTCTGTTCTCGTTCGTACCCACTTGGAATTATTTTCGAGACGCCATCAAGGAACAATATTATCCTTTGGGGATCTATGTGGACAAGTACATACAGTGGACTATGTTGTGGCAGCAAACGGATCAAGATGTGCATGAGCTGATGAATATGTTCCATACCCTGTGCACAAAGTTGGGTATCGAAGATTCGGAGAAACATTTGGTGTTGAAGTACCGTAGTTTTCTGCACATATACATTCAGAAAGAAATGGAGTTTCTAGACATCTCCTCGCTTGGTATGGCATACTGGTATGCTGCCAAGATTGGGCAGAAATTCAAACAGAAGAAGTGATACTTTGGATCTGCGAATCAAAAGAAAGGAAAATGCGCCCTCAAATTGCAGAACAAAGGACAAAGCCAAGGCATGGCGGCCCAATATAACCTACCAAATATGAAAGAAAAGAACAACACCGCGAAGCCAAATAAGGACACAGCAAAGTGGTGTGAATTCCATAAGATCTCCACTCACAACACAAGTGAGTTTCGAGCCAAGAAGTCACTAGTAGGTGAGATGAGGGCTTCTAAATTAGATAGATACTCTGACTCTGAATCAGAACCCGACAAGTGGAATGAAAAATGGAAGCAGATTATTGATGTGGAGCCCAACACCACCATTTCCACTGTAAATATCTAGAAGGAGGAACTGAAAGATATAGAGGAGGAGGAGCATCTCTTCCACTCCGAATTGTGGGTAAAGGGTTCCTTGCTACAGTTCATTGTCGACAATGGCAGCAAAAAGAACCTCATTTCAGCAGAGGTCATGAAGCGGTTGGGCTTTCTGACCACAGCACATGCACAACCATACACCATCAGGTGGATTCACCAAGGACGGGATATCGACGTCAGCCAATGGTGTCTCCTTCCCTACAACATCAAGCCCTTCATGAATGACGTATTATGTGACATTGATCCTCTTGATTTTTGTGATGTATTATTAGGCCAACCATAATTGTGGAAGAAACATGTTATATATGAGTCATAGCCTCACGTTGTTATTTTTAATTTAGGAAATAAGTTGTATAGGATACCAGAGGTACTAACGCCTATGGCTATCTCTTTGGTTACTGCAAAACAATGCAGTAAGCTCATTTCCAAACCGAGAACCTTTTTTTCCTGATGATCTGGCCCCAGGCTAAGAAGAAGATGGTGACCATGACCTTCAGACAGGGCTCCTCTGCACGACAACAAAAAATAGACAAGGTCGTGGAGGAGTATGAGGACATCTTCAGCTCACCCATAGGGGTGCCTCTATATTGTTAGGTCAAGCACCCCATTGATCTGAGCCCAGGTTTGTCGCTACCCAATGGACCAATCTATCGGTGCTCTGTTCTAGAGAACGATAAAATCAAGACATATATTCAAGAGCTACTGTAGAAAGGTCACATCCAGTCGATTTCATCGCACTGTGGGACCCCAATCGTGTTGGTGTAGAAGAAGGATGGGACTTGGAGACTATGTATTGACTATCATGCATTGAAAAAGATCACCATCTGAAATAGGTACCTAATCCCACGGATTGATGACCTTCTAGATCAACGCAAAGGGGCGAAATATTTCAACAAGATCAACTTGAAGTCTAGGCATCACTAGGTACCAATCAAATCCTCCGATGTGTGGAATATTTCCTTCAAAGCCAAGGAGGGCTTTTTTGAATGGCTAGTCATGCCTTTCGGGTTGACGAATGCTCCCGAAACCTTCATGAGGCTGATGGACGACATCTTGTAGCCATTCACCAACTCATATGTAGTAGTATACTTTGATTAAATCCCAATCTTCAGCCAGACTTCGGAAGAGCACCTCCACCACATCCAACAGGTCTTCCAAACACTGCGGCAATACAAGTTGTGTGCCAATTTGGAGAAGTTCACTTTTGGAATGACCCAGGTTTAGGATCTAGGATACATTATTGATGAACACGGGGTGCATGTGGATCCAACCAAAATCCAAGTAATTTGGGATTGGTCAACCCCAACCACTCTAATAGAGCTTCGCAGCTTTATAGGTCTTCTTAATTTCTACTGCAGGTTCATGTTGGAATTCTCTCATATCACTTGGCCCTTGAGTCAAGTCACCAAGGGAGTAGTGAAAGAAAAATTATTTTGGTCGGAATTATCTCAACAGAAGGCATTCGTAGAATTGAAACATCGCCTCTGCTCTGCCCTAGTGCTCACATTACCATAATTGCAACAACTATTTGAGATCAAGACAGATGCCTCTGACAATGCTATTGGGGCAGTTATTACTCAACAGGGGCATCCAATGGAATATCACATTGAGAGACTGTCTGACATAGTCCGCAAGTATCCCACTTATGAAAAAAAATGTATTTCATTTTGTAGGCTTGCCTCCAATGGAAGCGTTACATTTTGGGGAAGGAAACTATCATCCACACAGATCACCAACCCCTACAATTCATAAAAACACAAGGGAAGTTGAAGAATGATCTCCATCAGAATTGTTCCACATATCTGCAACAATTTCATTTGAATGTCAAGCATAAGAAGGGTAGCACCAATAATGGTGCAGACTCCCTCAGTCGACCACTGATCGTGGCACTAACCACCGTTCTCAACTCTTGTGGGCATGAGACTTCTTATTGGCTGCTTCTCTACAAGAGCGATAAGAAATTTGGCCACACATACAAGACACTCTTGGAGGGTACGCAAGTTCCAAATTTTCACCTCTAGGATGCACTACTATGTCACCTAGGACAACTTTGTGTTCCTTCAAGTGAGCGTGCCAAGATGATTTGGGAAGCACACTACATTCAAGTCGTTGGGCATTTCGTGGTCGATAAAATAGTGACAGTACTGTAGAAGTATTTCTATTGGTCGAACCTTTGACTGGATTTTGGAAAGTACATTAGATCCTGCACTTCTTACGCCATTTCCAAACTGACCATCAAGCAGCAAGGCCTTTATACCCCACTACCTACACCTAGTCGACCTTGGGAATCCATCTCCATGGATTACATGTATGGCCTTCCTTCTTGTAAGCATTGAAATGACTGTGTTTTTGTGGTCGTTGACAGATTCTCGAAGATGGCCATTATGTTGGAATGCAATAAGAATATCATAGTATAATCCACTGCTAAACTCTTCTTTGAATGAGTGTGGGTTCACTTTTGGATCCCACTTTCTATCATCTTAGATCGGGATGGTAAATTCCTCAGAACATTTTGGTCCGGCCTCTGGTCAATGTTGGACACCAAGCTCACCAAGTACACATATTTCCATCCCCAAACTAATGGCCATATAGAGGTCATCAATAGGATGATTGTACATGTTCTGCGCATGTACAATTCAAAGAATCCACGAAAATGGGATGAGAGCCTTCCCTATGTACAACATAGTTATAACTGGGCTCTACACAACTCAACCGGCCACACCCCTTTCAGGTAGGCCTAGGGTTCCAACCACTATGTCCCATTGACGTAGGGCTCATGTCCAGTCTAAAGTTGAAAAAGTAAAAAACTTCATTTAGCACATTTAGCACATCTGCCAATAGCTTCATGACATATTGAACAGATCCAATGCTAAGTACAAGCAACGAAATGATCAACAATGGGTGCCACACAACTTCTAGGTGGGTGACAATGTGTGGCTACATTTGTAGAAGGAGCACCTCACTGGACCCCACTGTAAGCTTTGCCCACTCCAATATGGGTCGTACACCATCACCAAGGTTGTAGGGAACAAAGCCTTCAAGATAAATATTCCACCATTCCTTGGTCTGCACCCAGTATTCAATGTGGACTTCCTTCGGCCTTACTTCCCACCTCTACTAGACACCTCCGGCATTGCATAACAACTCACACCAACAGAGTTAAACTGAGACTACATGGAACATGCCATCATAAATTGTATCATAGAAATATAAATAAAAAACACACGCTAGTAGAAAATCTAAGTGTATCGAGTTGTCAAAGTTGACCACCTCCTGTGCCAAGGCAAGTGGTTCACCAGGGACCAAGTTAAGCAGAATTTTCCTCATCTCATGGAGGAACTCAATGCAATGGGAACCATTTCTTCCTAAGGGAGGAGGAATGATCCAGGTGGATATTGGTGGCCACCCACTTATTTCACTTTCAGCCCCACCATTGTTTCTCTCAGTTTTTTAGTTTCTTTTATTATAGCACAGTTTACTATTTTTAGTAGTTTTTCGGGTCCTGAACTTCCAGAGCCGTTTTGAGGCCCTAAACGACTTTTTTTGGGAAAATCGGGAGCAAAAAGGTCACAAGATAATACATTTCTCACTCAAATTTTTTATTCCTTCAATATATATTTTTAACGAGGTATTGAGCGCATCAACAAATATCGTATGCCAAAGTTACGTCCTCGGGAAGTTGATGTACCCGGATTTACCCAAACATGGCCCATAATTTTGGCATTTCATCTCCTAGGGTTAGGTTTTTGGACATTTAGGGTTTTCAATTATTTATCAATAATAAATAGGCCCTCGAACCTCATTGTAACACATTTCAGAGACTTGTAGCCACCACATATCTTCTAAGAGATATGCTACCAGCACCCTAGCTAGTTTATTTCCATTATGTCTGTAAACAAATATCAGTTCTTTGATATTAATGAAATGAATTGTTATTTCCACTGTATGTTTGTATTTATGGTTATATTTGTATTATGTTATGCTCCTGCATAAATCCGGATCAGTGGTTTCAGAGCCGTCTGCTCTTTCTTGATCCTTCTTTGCATGTCTCCAACAAGGTCGGGGTATAAGGAGTTAGGACTTGATTTTGTTTAACCTTTGCAATATCAGCCTCGAAAACCCCGATGGCCACCCATGGGGGGCGAAAAGAAATATGAGGGAGCAGGAGATCTTATCAAAATATTTCTCAAGGAGGCCCTCGAAAAAAAAGGGAACTCGATGATGGATAACCTTTTCCAGATCCTTCAACGACTGCCCACCGGCAGTGCATCTACATCCAACAATCACTCTAGAGGTGCAAATCCTTTTAAGGTACAAGTAAGCTTTGAAATTCCCATATTTGAGGGCCAAATATATGAAAACACCATAGATAGATGGTTGAATCTATTAGAAGGATATTTCTCGGTTCATGGCTTTTCCGACCGGGAGAAGATTATTTTTGCACTCCTCAAAGCTACCCCCTATGTCAATGACCGATGGGAAACCTACTGTGAGAAAAATGATGAAGGGGAACCCTATTTGTTCTTGGCCATACCCACTTGGAATTATTTCCAATACGCCATCAAGGAAAAATATTATCCCTTGGGGAGCTATGAGGACAAGTACATACAATGGACTAAGCTGCAGCAGCAAAGGGATTAAGATGTGCATGAGCTGACGAATATGTTCCATACCCTGCGCAAAAATTTCAATATCAAATATTCAAAGAAAAATGTGTTGTTGAAGTACCACATTTGTCTTTGCAAATAAATTCATGAGGAAATGGAGTTCCTTGACATCTCCTTGCTTGGTACAACATACCGATATGTTGCCAAGATTGAGAAGAAATTCAAAAAGAAGAAGCGATACTTTGGATCTATGAATCAAAAGTAAGGGAAAGGTGCCCCCAAGCCACAGAAAAAAGGACAAATCCAAGGCATGGTGGCCCAATATAAACTATCAAAGTTTCAAGCAAAGAACAACACCGTGAATCCGAAGGACACGAGAAATTGGTGTGAGTTCCATAAGAGCTCCACACACAACACAAGTGAGGGTCAGGCCAAGAAGTCATGGCCTAGATGAGGGCTTTTGAATTAGATGCATGCTCCTACTCTGAATAAGAACTTGACAAGGGGAATGAAAAATGGAGTAATATTATTGATGCGGAGCCCAACGCCACCATTGCCACTGCAAAGATCTAGAAGGAGGAACTGGAAGATCCAGGGGAGGAGGAGCATCTCTTCCTCTCCTATTTGTGGGTAAAGGGTTCCCCACTATAGTTCATTGCCGACAGTGGGAGCCAAAAGAACCTCATTTCAACAAATCTCATGAATTGGTTGGGCTTTCCGACCATAGCACACCCACAACCGTACACCATCGAGTGGATTCACCAAGGACGGGATCTCTGCATCAGCCAATAGTCATTAGAGAACTTTTCAGGTCTAAAATGGGCCTACTAAGAAAAATGTACAACCAAAATAAACTTTATAAGAACCAATAGGATTCAAGATGATGATGTCAACCATGGGGAATGATTCACCATATTTGGGGTAAAAAAGTAAAAATTAAAAAATAATAAAATAATAAAACTACTTTTTCAACTTGTATTTTCAATTTATCTCCCTAAGGTTTTACTGAAATTTCGAGTAGGAGTACTCATTGGATGAAAAATATAATTCCTCATTCAAGGAGTACCCACGTTGCATAATTTTGATGGACCTTGTTATACAAAAAATGATAAATACATGAAAAATGTGATTATAATCATGTTTTTCATGTATTTCTCATTTTTTCATGTAGCAGGGTCCAACGAAAGTATGCAACATGGTTACTAATTAGATGAGGAATCAAATTATGCATCATGTTGGCCTGTGACCGAAAACAAGGTGGAGAAGTGGCCCCTATAAGAAAATCATAGGGATGAGGCAGGAATGGTTAAAGGGAAGGCCAAGAAATTCAAGCACAACTCAGGCGGACACCCCGTAGTTAGAAGGGAAAAGAGCTGTTGTCACCATTCCACTCCTTCACAAAACTCACGATTGTGATTTGCAGGTGGCCCCACCTCTGTCATGCCACATTTCCTCTCTGCCCATCACAAATCGCACATCATAATTCATAACCTTTACTCTTCGCTTCTCATAACAAAAAACTTCTGACTGCGATTTCAGGCAGCCCCACCTTCGTCATGCCATGTCTCCTCTCCACCCATTGCAAATCGAACATCGCAAGTCATAACCTTTACCTTTCATTTCTCATAACAAAAAACTTTTGATTGCGATCTACGGGTGGCCCCACCTTCGTCATGCCATGTCACCTCTCCTCTCATCATGCATCTCACATCACATTGCTTCATTCTTTTTACCGCCATTTCTCATGCTAACTCCACCTTTACTTCTGCCATCTTCCCCTCATCTCCGCTACCTATCACATATTCGATAGCTCATGATATATTTTGACCCCCCTCACCTTCTGAAGGTTAACGTCAGGTGGGGTTTCCGAAATGGCCAGTTTTGGAAACCACCTTCAGTGCTACGTGTCAGCCTGCAGTGATTTCGCACCCCCCCCCCCCCATCCAATACCACAAACCAAACAGGCCCCCCTCTGAAATTTGGTCTAGAATTTTTCAAGTCAAGCACAACATGGGTTTTTGGCATGATAATTTTAGCTATGGTATATTCATTTTTTCCAAGAACTCCCCGCTAAAGAGCTAGGCACATGCAGCACGGTTGGCCATTTCGTAACGAATAGTGGAAATCATGAGAATAAGGGAGTGGAGGCTTTCGGCAGCAAGTGGAATCATGTGATGGAAGCTAGACTACCCACCTGTTCATGCCTACTCCTCGCCATCCCATTTTCAAGATTCCAGGATTTGGCCTCTAGGGCCAAATATGTTGTTTATTTTACTGTTTGATTATGATGTTTTGCTATTGAAATCTATATTTCACCTTATTCTGTTTTGATTTTTTGATTATGGGAGTGATTTCTCGATGCACACTCTACGATTTGGTTATGATATTTTTATTTTCACATGTGTGGTTCGATCATGAAAGTTTATTTGATCGTAAACCCCCAAGGAGAACTCTATATGTAGAGGGTTCAGAGATGAAAGAAGGGTTCTGAATTTTGGAGAATTTTTGTTGTAGTTCTGTATGACTGTGCTCTTTGTGCTCTAAGATACATATTCGGGAGAGTTATTTTGAACGTAATATGATATAAAACGTTGTTTATTTTGATTCCAAATGAAGAAATGAGTAGTATGTATATGTGTTCTCTTGTTTATTAGTAATCTCTTGTATATGTATAATCATCTTTCAATGTTTTACTGCTTTGATGATTCATGTAATGCAGATGCCAGTGGTATGCATTTTTATTCATGAATTCATGTATGAATAATACTCATGTGTTAAAATTGTTGTGCCCCCTTAATTCACACTCCACAAATCTCTCTTTTTGGTCATATTCCACTTACATTCGCTTCCTTTGAGTTCATGGGAGACAGATTCTTAAGACTTTTAAGCCTGTCTCTCACGGTTTCCTCCTTCGTTCCTTCTCAATACCTCTACATATTATGAAAGCCTCTGCTCATTGTTTCATACTTGGCCCATTATAAAATCCATCGATCCATACAGCCTCCTGAGCCCTCTCACAATATAGGGTAATTTACATGAATCAAACTCCAAATTCTTCATCATTTCGGAACCACCACAATTATTATCCTCTTAAACCATATTCTTTCACAAGAACCCTTAAAATTGTCTATATCTGACCTCTGATTTCAAGATGTCCTAGGCACTAGCCTTTTGCAACTCAAGGCTATCTCTAGGAGCTACAACACATCCAATGAGTGTTCCCGCTCGAAATTTGAGTAAACCCATAGGGATATAAGTTGAAAACATGTGTTGAAAAAGTAGTTTTTTCTTTTTTCCCTCTAAATTTTGATGATGAAATAAAATCTTATTTTATTATTTCCACTATTATTTTATATTTCAGTAGGAGGCCCATTTTAGACCTCAAAATTCCCATAATTGTTGTCTTCCCTACATCATCAAGCCCTTCACGGATGAGGTATTATGTGGCATTGCTCCTCTTGATGTTTGTGTTGTATTATTAGGCCAACCATAATTGTGGAAGCGATATGATGTGTATTAGTCCTAGCCTCGCATTGTTATTGTTACTTTGGGCAGTAAGTTGTATAGGATACTATAGGTACCACTGTCTGCAGCTATCTCTTTGGTTACTACAAAACAGTGTCGTAATCTCTTTTCCAAAACTGTGAAATTTGTTTTCCTGATGATCTGCCCCCAGGGCAAGAGGAATTCGGTGGTCACGACCTCCAAACAGAGCTCCTCCGCACGACAACAACAAATGGGCAAGGTATTAGAGGTGTATGGTGACATCTTCACCTCAACCACAGGGGTGCCTATGCACTGTCAGGTCAAGCACCCCATTGATCTAACCCCAGGTGCGCTGCTATCCAACAGATCGATCTACCGGTGCTCTGTTCTAGAGAAATATGAAATCAAGAGGAAGATTCAGGATCTGTTGCATAAAGGTCACATCCAGTCGATTTCATCACCCTGTGGGAGCCTAATCATGTTGGTGTAGAAGAAGGATGGGACTTGGAGACTTTGTATTGACTATTGGGTGTTGAACAAGATCACTGTCCGGAATAGGTAACCAATCCCATGGATTGATGACCTTCTAGATCAACTCAAAGGGGAAAAATATTTCAACAAGATCGACTTGAAATCCGGGTATCACTAGGTACCAATTGAACCCTCTGATGTGTAGAAGACTGCCTTCAAAGCCAAGGAGGTACTTTTCAAATGGCTGGTCATGCCTTTCGGGTTGACTAATGCTCCCAAAACCTCCATGAGGTTGATGGATGACATCTTGTGGCCATTCACCAACTCATTTTTAGTAGTCTACTTAGATGACATATTGATCTTTGGCCAGACTTGGGAAAAGCACCTCCACCACATCCGACAGGTCCTCCAAACACTGCAACAACACAAGTTGTGTGCCAATTTGGAGAAGTGCACTATTGGCATGACCCAAGTTCAGTATATGGGATACATTATTGATGAATGGGGGGTGCATGTGGATCCAACCAAGATCCAAGTAATTCGGGATTAGCAGGCCCCAACCACTCTAACATAGCTTCAAAGATTTCTGGGTCTTGCTAATTTCTACCATAGGTTCGTGTTGGGATTCTCTCATATCACTTGGCCCATGAGTCAAGTCACCAAGGGAGGAGCAAAAGAAAAAATTCTTTTGGTAGGAATCTCAACAGAAGGCGTTCGTAGAATTGAAACATCGCCTCTGCTCTGCCCCAGTACTCACATTACCAGACTTGCAACAACCATTTGAGATCGAGACAAATTCCTATGACTACGCTATTGGGGTAGTTCTTACTCAACAGGGGAATCCAGTGGCATATCACAATGAGACATTTTCCAACACAACACGCAAGTATCTCACTTATGGCAAAGAAGTTTATTCCATTATGCAGGTTTGCCGCCAATGGAAGCATTACATTTTGTGGAAGGAAAGGGTCATCCACACAAACCACTGACCCCTTTGTTAGGTAAACTTGACTCAAGATAGAGTCAATGTTGACTAGGGTAAGTAGTAGTGGTTTTTGTGCACATGGTATTGTGCACCCATGGTTTTTAGCCCATGGTATTGCATGTAATGGAGCCTATAAAAGGCTGGGAATACTTCATTGTAATGTAGGCCTAGAGGTGAGTGGTGAAGGCTCACTTAGCTGGATTGACCAAGGTTTTGGCCAATTCTTAATGAAATTTCATTGGTTGGGTTTTGCCCCAGATTTGGGGGTTTTCCTAGATAAAAATCTTGGTTTATGTTTATGATTTGTTTCTAGCTATTTTATGGTTTTTTTTCCTCTCGGTAAATTTATTATTTCTCCGGTAAATTCTAACAAATGGTATCAGAACCATTGAATTTTGTTGCGCTAGGAGAGAAAAGTCTGTCAAAATGAGAGAGGATATGTGCACGTGGATTAATTAATTGATGAACCATGTATCTAAAGAGAACTCCTAGAGGACTTGAGGTTATAGAGGCTGGTGACCCATGTAATCTGATAGATGGGTTCTTTTTATATGGAAACTGATTTCATATGTACAAAGACAGTAATAATGAAACCAAAAAAAATATTATTATTATAATGGAGTTAATTTATTACATGTAAATGGGCATACTACTGTAAGACCTAGTATGGAATGCGTACCCCTGGGTAATCACTGGTAAAGTATGGGTTAGATCTAGGTGATAGAGGGGATTTCAAGTTAACAATTACCTGGGTAATTAAAAAAAAAAAAAAATTGAGGGGGGAAAAGCTAGAGTGAGCAGGGTTGTCTCACTTAGAAATTTTGGCTGCATTTAGTCAAGAAACCCCAAGTCAAGTTTAAGGGGGGAATTGTTACGTAAACTTGAATCAGGATAGAGTCAATGTTGACTAGGGTAAATATAGTGGTTTTGGGGCACATGGTATTGTGCACCCATGGTTTTCAGCCCATGGTATTGCATGTAATGGAGCCTATAAAAGGTTGGGAATACTTCACTGTAATGTAGGCATAGAGGTGAGCGATGAAGGCTCACTTGGCTAGATTGGCCAAGGTTTTGGCCAATGCTTAGTGAAATTTCATTGGTTGGGTTTTTCCCCAGATTAAATTTACTGAGAGGAACAAAAAACCATAAAATAGCTAGCAACAAATCATTAACATAAACACAGATGTTTATTCGGGAAAACCCCAAATCTGGGGCAAAACCCAACCAATGAAATTTCATTAAGGATTGGCCAAAACCCTGGCCAATCCATCCAAGTGAGCCTTCACCACTCACCTCCAAGCCTACATTACAATGAAGTCTTCCCAGCCTTTTATAGGCTCCATTACATGTAATACCATGGGCTGAAAACCATGGGTGCACAATACCATGTGCCCCAAAACCACTACTATTTACCCTGGTCAACATTGACTCTATCTCAAGTCATGTTTACCTAACAATTCCCCCCTTAAACTTGAATTGGGGTTTCTTGACTAAATCCAGCCAAAATTGCTAAGTGAGACAACCTCACTCACTCTAGCTCTTCCCCCCTCAAATTTTTTACCCAGGGTAATTGTTAACTTGACATCCCCCCTATCACCTAGATCTAATCTAGAATTTACCAGTGATTACCCAGGGGTACGGATGCCATACCAGGTCTTACATCAGTATTCCCATTTACATGTAATAAATTAACTCCATTATAATAAAAAAAAAAAAAATTCATTGTTACTGTCTTTTCACATATGACATCAATGTACATATAAAAAGAACCCATCTACCAAATTACATGGGTCACCAGCCTCTGTAACCGCTAGTCCTCTAGGAGGTCTCTTTAGATACATGGTTCATTAAATCAATCCACGTGCACAGATCCTCTCTCATCCTCTCTTAACACATTATGTGCCCAATGCTCTCCTCCCTTATAACGAACTATCTCCTTGTCAAATTAAATTCATAATAAGGTTTGTTTTCGACACCTGCCACCACTTCATATGCACACATAAAAAATGAGAAAAAAATAATATCTCCATTCACAAGCCAATAAAACCCTTGGCAACAAAATCGTCCCTCTGAAGCCAACATTTAGAAAGCCAACATTTAGCTCCGATACAAATATGATATATGAGTTTTAACCCCCTAAAAAAAAATTATCTGCATAAGCAGATATTAAAATAAGTAAAATGGCCTTAAAGAGCACTAAAACATAAAATAGTCACTTACAGTGCCTGAATCCCCAGTAGGACGTAGGCTTTATTTTCATTATATTCCTTTTCGTGTTACAACACATATATATACATTCAACCATCTATGGCCCCCAAGCCATTTTTGGTGGAAAAATATGAGGAAATTCCATCTATCGAGTTCTCTCATCCTGCGATTGACGATCACTACCAGGAATTAGCAGAATCCGCAATCATATGCAGATTTAATGGGTTATGGTCTCGCACAGCAGATTTATATCAATGGATCCATTCCAACTAGACTAAAATATGCAAGATCTGTTTATGCTCAAAAGGATTCTTTATTGTGGCTTTTGACTTAAACGAAGACTACCAGAAAGCCTTAACGGGAGGCCCTTGGTTCTAGGGTTCGGCTGGGCTTTTCCTCACCCCTTGGTTTCCAGACTTCGACCCTTCAATAGTTGTCATCCCCAAACTTCCCATCTGGGACAGGCTTCCAAATCTTCCGGTGCATCTATGGTACGTCTCTGTCTACATAGCCATTGGAGACACTTTAGGGCGCTTTCTCGCGACAGATACCTCAAGAAAGGAGAATGGACTCTACACCTACGACAGAATATGTGCGGAAATAGATATCAGCAAAGGACTGCCGGAACAGATCAACCTCAAGATTGGAGATTTCCATTGGACACAAACCTTGGATTATGAAAATACAGCCTTCTGTTGCTGCCATTGTCTCCAAACAGGGCACCTCCAGAATGCATGTTCTCAGTTCATCGACAAAAAGAAGAATCTGAATCACAAACCCAAATCCAAGAGCTGGAAGCCCTGTGTTCCTCCTCCCCCTAGGGACGATTCAGACTCCTCCAGCTCGGATGAGGAGGAAATTGAAGCAGATGGGCAAAATGATGAGATTCCGATGGAAGTTCCCTCAGCCAGTCCGGCAGTCCCCACTGCCTCGCCGATTAATCAGAAACGTTCTCATGTCTCTTCTTCCTCTGACTCTGATAAGGATATTCCGCCCTCAGAGCAGAATAGTCTACAACTTGTTATGGCTCATCCAAACTCCACTCGCTGGGTCAAAGTAAGCAAGAAAAAAGGGAAAAAATGTCGTTTAGCAGTGACTACCCACACTGGGTAGACACCTCAGTTTAGATCCAGCTTCTCTGCACACCTTTGTTCTCTTTTGCTCATTCCTTGTTTGTCTTTTAGGAGCAAGGTTGATAGCCTATCACCTACGGCTCCCATGCTTCTTAGCTATGCTTGCATGCAAGCTTGATTGTACTATATGTTTCTTATTTTAATAGATTTAGTCTTATTCAGAAAAAAAAACACATATATATACATGTAAGGCTTGTCGCAAGCCAAATCATTCACCTAGACCAGAACATAACCGTAGTTCCCTTGACCGGATCACAAAAAATAGGCCAAAAACCATGGGTGCACAATGCCATGCCCAAAACCACTACCTTACCCTAGTCAACATTGAATCTATCCCGAGTCACGTTGCCTAACACCCTTCGATTCCGCATACAGACACAAGGGAAGTTTCCAAAACGTACGCCATCAAAATTCGTCCACATATACGCAACAATTTCACTTGAACATAAATTATAAGAAGGGAAACACCAATAATGTTTGAGACTACCTCATCCAACTCTACCTCATCCAACCACTAATCGTGGAACTAACCACCATTCTCAACAATTGTGGGCATGAGACTTCTAATTGGTCACTTCTCTACAAGAGCAATCCAGAATTTGGTCAAACATACCAGACACTCTTGGAGGGTATGCAAGTTTCAAATTTTCACCTCCAGGATGCACTGTTATGTCACCTGGAACACCTTTGTGTTCCTTCAAGCGAGCGTGATAAGATGATTTGGGAAGCACACTATAGTCGAGTCATTTGGCATTTCGAGGTTGAGAAAATAGTGGCAGTACTGCAGAAGTATCTCTATTGACTGAACCTTCGACAGGATGTTGGGAAGTACATAAGATCTTGCACTGCTTGTGCCATTTCCAAACCGTCCATCAATAAGTAAGGCCTTTATACTCCCCTACCTACCCCTAGTCAACCTTGGGAATTCATATCCATGGATTACATGTTGGGCCTTCCTTTAAATAAGCATGGAAACGACTTTGTTTTCGTGGTCATTGACAGATTCTCGAAGATGGCCATTATGTCGGCCTGCAAGAAGAATATCACAGCAAAAGCCACTACTAAACTCTTCTTTGAATGAGTGTGGGTGCACTTTGGGATCCCACTGTCTATCATCTATTGGGACAACAGGTTCCTCAGAAAATTTTGGTCCAGCCTCTGGTTAATGGTAGACACGAAGCTCACCAAGTCCATAAATTTTCATCCCCAAACTGATGGGCAAACAGAGGTTGTCAACAGGATGATTGTACACATTTTGTGCATGTACAGTTCAAAGCATCCACACACATGGGATGATAGCCTTCCCTATGTACAACACAGTTATAGCTAATATCTTCACATCTCAATTAGCCACAGCCTCTTTCAGGTGGGCCTAGGATTCCAGCCACTATGTCCCATTGACGTAGTCATGCCATTTGTGGCTACTCATGCTGATTCGGCTCATGTCTAGTCTAAAGCTAACAAAGCAAAAAAATTCATTGAGCACATTCATCACATCCGCCAATATTTTTATGACATATTGGACAGAGACAATGCTAAGTACAAGAAATGACATGATCAAGATCGGGTGCCACAAAACTTCCAGGTGGGCAACAAATTGTGGCTACATTCGCAGAAGGAGTGCTTCACTGGACCCCACCACAAGCTTTGCCCACTCTGATATGGGTCATACACCATCACCAAGGTTGTATAGAACAATGCCTTCAAGCTCATTATTCCACCATTCCTTGGTCTGCACCCACTAGTCAATGTGGACCACCTTCAGCTCTACTTCCCACCTCTACTAGACACCTTCGATATTGCAGAACAACTCACACCAACATAGTTAAACCCAGACTACATGGAACTTGCCACCAAAATTGTATCATATAAATTCAAATCAAGAACACTCGCCAGTAGAATAACCAACTATATTGGGTTGTCATAGTTGGCCAACTCCTTCACCAAGGCAAGTGGCTCACTAGGGACCAAGTTCGCAGAAGTTTCCTAAAATCATGGAGGAACTCAACGCAATGGGGAGCATTTATTCCTAAGGGGGGAGGAATGATCCAAGAGGATATTGGTTGCCACCCACCTATTCCACTTGGGGCCCCACTATTTTTTTTTCATTTTTCCAATTTCCTTAATTATAGCACAGTTTACTATTTTTAACAGTTTGTCGGGTCCTAAACTTCTGGAACCGTTTTGAGGCCCTAAACGATGTTTTTTGCGAAAACCAAGAGTAACATGGGTCATGGATTAGTATTTGTTTTCTTATTAGTTTTAATCCTTGGATAAATATTTCTAACGAGGTATTAAGCGCGTCAAATGGAGATTGTATGACAAATTTACGTCACCGGGAAGTAGATGTACCAATTTACCCAAACAGGGCCCATATTTTTGGCGCTTCATCTCCTAGGGTTAGGTTTTTGAATGTTTAGGGTTTTCCATTATTTCTCAATAATAAATATTCCCTTGAGCCTCATTGTAACAAAGTTCAGAGGCTTGTAGATACCACATCTCTTCTCAAAGATAAGCTACCAGTGCCCTAGCTAGTTTATTTCCATTTTGTCTATAAACAAATTTCAGTTCTTTGATATTAATTAAATGAAGTGTTATTTACACTACATGTTTGTATTTATGGTTATAATTGTATTCTATTGTGTTCCTGCATAAATCCGTATCACTGGTTTTAGAGAGGTTTTCTCTTTCTCGATCCTTCTTTGTATGTCCCCAACAAGTTCAGGGTATAAGGAGTTAGGGCTCGATCTAGTTGAACCTTTGCAAGATCAGCCTCGCAAACCCCAACGGCTTTCCATGGGGAAAAAGAAGAAAGATGAGGGAGTAGGATATCCTATCAAAATATTACTCGAAAAACAAAGGAACGCGATGATGGATAACTTTTACCAGATCCTAACGACTGCCCAACGACGACTCATCTGCATCCAACAGCCACCCTTGAGGTGAAACTCCTTTTAAGGTACAAGTAAACTTTGACATTCCCATATTTGAGAGCCAAATAGATGCAAACATTGCAGATAGATGATTGAATCTATTAGAAGGATATTTCTCAGTTCATGACTTTTCCGACTTGGAGAATATTATTTTTGCACTCCTCAAAGCTACCCCCCATGTCAAGGACTGGTGGGAAACCTACTGTGAGAAAAGGGATGAGGGGGGACCCTCTCTGTTCTTAGCCATACTCACTTGTAATTATTTCTTAGAGGCCATCAAGGAACAATATTATCCCGTGGGGATCTATGCGGATAAATACATGCAATGGACTACGTTGTAGCAGCAAAGGGATCAAGACGTGCATGAGCTAACGAATCCTTTCCATACCCTATTCACAAATTTGGGTATCAAAGGTTCAGAGAAACATTTGGTTTTGAAGTATCATATTTTTCTGCAAAGATACATTCAGGAGGAAATGGAGTTCCTCGACATCTCTTCGCTTGGTACGGCATACAGGTATACTACCAAGATTGACCAGAAATTAAAATAGAAGAAGAGAGACTTTGGATCTGCGAATCAAAAGCAAGGGTAAGGTGCCACCAAACTACAGAACAAAGGAAAAATCCAAGAATGTAGCCCAAGATAACCTACCAAAGCCCTAATCAAAGAACAACATTGCAAAGCCGAATAAGGACACAAGAAAGTGGTGTGATTTCCATAAGATCTCTAGTCACAACAAAAGTGAGTGTCTGTCCAAGAAGTCACTAGCGAGCGACATGAGGGATTCTGAATTAGTTTCATGCTTCAACTCAGAATCAGAATCCAACAATGGGTTGACAAAGGGAAGCAGATTATTTATGCAGGGCCTAAATCCACTGTTTCCACTAAAAATATCCAGAAGAAGGAACTGGAAGATCTAGAGAAGGAGGAGTGTCTCTTCCACTCCTAGTTGTGAGTAAAGGGTTCCCTACTACAATTCATTTTTGATAGTGGGATCCAAAAGAAACTCATTTCAGCTGAGGTCATGAAGTGGTTAGGCTTGTCAACCATAGCACACCTACAACCATACACGATCGAGTGGATTCACCAAGGACGAGATCTCTGTGTCAACCAGCAGTGTCGACTTCCCTACAGCATCAAGCCCTTCACAAATGAGGTATTATGTGACATTTCACCTCTTGATGTTTGTTATGTATTATTAGGCCAACCATAATTATGGAAGTGACATGCTATGTATGAGTCCCGGCCTCACGCCATTATTGTTACTTTGGGAAATAAGTTGTACAAGATACTAGAGGTACCACCACCTGCGTCTATCTCTTTGGTTACTACAAAACAATGTGGTAAGCTCATTTCCAAAACTAGGAAATTTTTTTTCCTGATGATCCTCCCCTAGGGTAGGAAGAAGACGGTGGCCACGACCTCCAGACAGGTGTCCTCTGCACGACAACAAAAAATGGACAAGGTCATGGAGGATTACTGGGACATCTTCACCTCACCCACAGGGGTGCCTCTGCACTGTCAGGTCAAGCACCCCATCGATCTGAACCCAAGTGTGTTGCTTCCAAATGGACCAATCTATCCGCACTCTGTTCTGGAGAACAATGAAATCAAGAGACGGATTCAGGAGCTACTGCAGAAAGGTCACATCTGGCCGAGTTCATCGCCCTGTGTGAGACAGAACGTGTTGGTGTAGAAGAAGGATGGGAATTGGAGACTATGTATTGACTATCGGGCACTGAAAGAAGATCACTATCCAGAATAGGTACCTGATCCCACGGATTGATGACCTTCTTGATCAATTCAAATGAGTGAAATATTTTAGCAATATAGATTTGAAATCCGGGTATCACCAAGGACCAATCGAACCCTCTGATGTGTGGAATACTACCTTCAAATACAAGGAGGGCCTTTTCGAATGGCTGGTCATGCCTTTCAGGTTGAAAAATGCTCCTGCAACCTTCATGAGGCTGATGGATGACATTTTGGAGCCATTCACCAAATCATTTGTAGTATTTTACTTGGATGACATCCTGATCTTCAACCAGACTTGGGAAGAGTACCTCCACCACATCCGATAGGTCCTCCAAACACTGCGACAACACAAGTTGTGTGCCAGTTTGGAGAAGTGCACTTTTGGCATGACCCAGGTTTAGTATCTGGGATAAATTATTGATGAACATGGGTGCATGTGGATCCAACTAAGATCCAAGTAATTAGGGATTGTCCGACCCCAACCACTCTAACAGAGCTTCGTAAATTTCTCGGTCTTGTTAATTTCTACCACAGGTTCATGTTGGGATTCTCTCATATCAGTTGGCCCTTGAGTCAAGTCACCAAAGGAGGAGCGAAAGAAAAATTCTCTTGGTCAGAATCTCAATAGACGGTGTTCATAGAATTGAAACATCACTTCTTCTCTACCCCAGTGCTCACATTACCAGACTTTCAATGACCATTTGAGATCGAGACAAATTCCTTTGACTATGTTATTGGGGCATTTCTTACTCAACATGGGCATCCAGTGGCATACCATAGTGAGAAACTGTCTGACACAATATGCAAGAATCCCACTTATGACAAAGAAATGTATTCCATTGTGCATATTTTCCACCAATGGAAGCATTGCATTTTGGGGAAGGAAACAGTCATCCACATAGACCACCGACCCCTACAGTTCATAAAGACACAAGGGAAGTTGCTGAATGATCGCCATCAGAAGTGGTCCACATATTTGCAACAAATTCATTTGAACATCAAGTATATGAAGGCCAACAAGAATAATGTTTCAAAATACCTCAGCCGACCACCATTCGTGGTGCTAACCACCATTCTCAACTCTTTTGGGCATGAGACTTTTGATTGGCCACTTCTCTACAAAAGCGATCCGAATTTCGGCCACACATACAAGACACTCTTGGAGGGTACGCAAGTTCTAAATTTTCACCTCCAGGATGCACTTTTATGTCACATGGGACACCTTTGTGTTCCTTCAAGCGAGCGTGCCAAGATGATTTTGGAATCACACTACAATTGAGTCATTGGGAATTTTAGGGTCAAGAAAACGGTGGCAGAACTCCAGAAATATTTCTATCGGCCAAACCTTCAACAAGATTTTTGGAAGTACATCAGATCCTACACTACTTGCGCCATTTACAAAGTGACCATCAAGAAGCAAGGCCTCTATACCGTTCTACCTACCCCTAGTAGACCTTAGGAATACATCTCCATGGATTACATGTCGAGCCTTCCTTCTACTAAGCATGGAAGTGACTGTGATTTCGTAGTCGTCGACAGATTCTCGAAGATGGTCATTATGCCAGCTTGCAAGAAGAATATCACAGCAGAAGCCACTGCTAAACTCTTCTTTGAACGAGTGTGGGTGCACTTTGGGATCTCACTGTCTATAATATCAGTTTGGGACAACAGGTTCCTTAGCACATTTTGGTCCAGCCTCTGGTCAATGTTGGACACCAAGCTCACCAAGTCCACAGCTTTCCATCCCCAAACCAATGGCTAAACAGAGGTCGTCAACGGGATGATTGTACACATTCTGCGCATGTACAATTGAAAGCATCCATGCACATGGGATGATAGCCTTCCCTATGTACAACATAATTATAATCAGGCTCTCCGTAGCTCAATTGGACACAACCCCTTTCAACTGGGCCTAGGGTTCCAACCACTATGTCCCATTGACGTAGCCATGCCATCATTAGGGGAATTTTGAGGTCTAAAATGGGTCTCCTAAGGAAATAATAAAATAATAGTTAAACCAATCAAATAACATTTATTTATTTTCAATTCACTTTTTGCACCACAATACATGTAACCATAGTTAAATTCAATTCAAAAGTTGTACCAAAATCAAATTAATAAAAAATTTGTATTGGTGTGACTATAAATAAAAATGAGTTTTTCAAGAAAAAGTCACTATCATTGAACAAATAATGCATTTGTCCTTTGCACTTAAATAACTTAAAATAAAATATAAATATAAATTTATAAATTCTTAATTAAATTATATTTTATTAGTTAAATTTTATATTATTTAAATTTTATAATAATAACATGTAATTAATATATTATATAAAAATAATATAATATAATATAATAAATGTATAGGGATATGCATTGTTTCTTTCAAGAAATATCGAATGACAATAATATATTTTTATTCAAAAAGTGTGAAATGACATTTATTATGAGTGTTTTACTTTGACTGTAAAAGTACTTAGAGCACTACCATGGTTAACCATAAGTTTTTATCCACCATTGAGAATGTGATAAGTAAGTACCTTTAACTCATGCATTGCCATCTCAACCATTAGGGATGATGTCATCCCCTAAAATGTGATTGGTTCTCACAAAGTGAATTTTTATTGTACATTTTCCTTAGGAGGCCCATTTTAGACCTCAAAATTCCCCTAATGTTGTGGCTACTCAGGCCGATTTGGCTCATGTCTTGTCTGAAGCTGACAAAGCGAACAACTTCATTGAGCACATTCAGCACATCCACCAACAGTTTCATGACATATTGCACAGAGCCAATGCTAAGTACAAGCAATGGCATGATCAACATCAGGTGCCACACAACTTCCAGGTGGGTGACAAAGTGAGGCTACATTTTCAAAAGAAGCACCTCATTGCACCCCACCGCAAGCTTTGCCCTCTCTGATATGGGTCGTACACCATCACCAAGGTTATATGGAACAATTCCTTCAAGTTTAGTCTTCCACCATTCCTTGGTCTGCACCTAGTATTCAATGTGGACCAACTTCGGCCCTACTTCCCACCTCTATTGGACACCTCTGAAATTGCAGAACAATTCACACTAACAAAGTTAAACCCAGACTGCATGGAAAATGCCACCACAAATTTTATCATAGACATGAAAATCAAGAACACTTGTCAAAATAAGATCCAACTGTATCAGGTTATCAAAGCTAGCCAACTTCTGCACCAAGGCAAGTGGTTCACCAGGGACCAAGTTCAGTAGAAGTTTCCTCATCTCATGGAGGAACTCAACACAATGGGGACCATTTCTTCCTAAAGGGGGGGGGTGGGAAATGATCCAAGTGGATATTTGTGGCCACCCACCTATTCCACTTGGGGCCCCACCATTGTTTCTTTCATTTTTTCAGTTTCCTTAATTATAGCATAGTTTACTATTTTTAGCAATTTTCCCGGTCTTGAACTTCTAGAGCTGTTTTTAGACCCTAAACGACATTTTTTTGGAATACCTGGAGTAACATGTGTCATATATCGTGTTTCTCGATCAAAATTTGTGGTCCTCAGATAGATTTTTCTAACAAGGTCGATTGCGTCAAACAGAGATCGTATGCCAAAGTTACGTCCTTGGGAAGTTGATGTACCAATTTACGCAAACGGGGCCCATAGTTTTGGAACTTCATCTCCTAGGGTTAGGTTTTTGGATGTTAGGTTTTTCCATTATTTCTCAATAATAAATAGGCCCCAGAGCCTCATTTTAACACATTTCAGAGGCATGTAGCCACCACATCTCTTCTCGGAGATAAGCTACCAGTGCCCTAGCTAGTTTATTTCCATTATGTTTGTAAACAAATTTCAGTTCTTTGATATTAATGAAATGAAGTGTTATTTCCACTTCATTTTTTTATTTATGGTTATATGTGTATTATGTTGTGTTCCTGCATAAATCTGAATCAACGATCATAATTGGTTTCCACAATTTTTAGAATATATTCAAGTATTTTGTTTTAGATTATTACAAGATCAGTTGAATCTATGTGGCTTTTCTACAATAGAAACCCCAAAAATACGTAACTAGAACAAACTATCCATCAAAAAATATATTCCTTCTTACATTACAGGTGATCCGGATTTATGCAGGTACGCAACAGAATAAACACATAACCATAAATACAGAGATGCAGCGGAAATAACACTTCATTTCATTAATATCAAAGAACTGAAATTTGCTTATAGACAATGGAAATAAAACTAGCTAGGGTACTGGTAGCTATCTCTGAGAAGAGATGTGGTGGCTACAGACCTCTCAACTCCTTTACAATGAGGCGCGAGGGCCTATTTATTATTGAAAAACAATGGAGAACCCTAAACATCCCAAAAACCTAACCCTAGGAGATGAAGTGCCAAAACTATGGGCCCCGTTTGGGTAAATTGGTGTTTCAACTTCCCAGGGACGTAACTTTGGCATACTATCTCCGTTTGACGCATATGATACATCATTAGAAAGCTCTATCCAAGGACTACAGCTGTCGGGACGAATTTTATCAGAAAATTCGTTGGCGCTTTCATACCCAAAAAACGTCGTTTAGGGCCTCAAAACGGCTCCGGAAGTTCAGGACCCGAAAAACTGCTAAAAATAGTAAGTTATGCCGAAACTGAAAAACTGAAAGAGACAATGGTGGGGGCCCAAGTGGAATAGGCTGGTGGCCACCAATATCCACCTGGATCATTCCTCCCCCCTTAGGAAGCAATGGTCCCCATTGCGTTAAGTTCCTCCATGAGATGAGGAAATTTCTGCTGAACTTGGTCCCTGGTGAACCACTTTCCTTGGTGCAGGAGTTGGCCAGCTTTGACAACCCGATACGATTGGATCTGCTGTTGACGAGTGTTCTTGATTTGCATGTCCATGATACAATCTGTGGTGGCCTGTTCCATGCAGTCTGGGTTTAACTCTGTTGGTGTGAGTTGTTCTGCAATGTTCGAGGTGTCCAGTAGAGGTGGGAAGTAAGGACGAAGGCGATCCACATTGAAGACTGGGTGCAGACCAAGGAATGGTGGAATACTGAGCTCGAATGCATTGTTCCCTACAACCTTGGTGATGGTGTGCGGCCCGTATCGGAGCAGGCGAAGCTTGCGGTGGGGTCCAGTGAGGCGCTCCTTCTGCAAATGTAGCCATACTTTGTCACCCACCTGGAAGTTGTGTGGCACCCGGTGTTGATCATGGCGTTGCTTGTACTTGGCATTGGCTCTGTCCAATATATCATGAACTTGTTGGCGGATGTGTTGAATGCGCTCGATGAAGCTACTTGCTTTGTCAACTTCAGACTGGACATGAGCTGAATCGGCCTGAGCAGCTGCAAACGGCATGGCTATGTCAATGGGACATAGTGGTTGGAATCCCAAGCCCACCTGAAAGGGGCTATGGCCAATTGAGCTGTGGAGAGCCCGGTTATAACTGTGTTGTACATAGGGGAGGCTCTCGTCCCATGTGCGTGGATGCTTTGAGTTGTACATGCGCAGAATGTGTACAATCATTATGTTGACGACCTCTGTCTGGCCATCTGTTTGGGGATGGAAAGCTGTGGACTTGGTGAGCTTGGTATCCAACATCGACCAGAGGCTGGACCAAAATGTGCTGAGGAACCTGCTATCCCGATCTGATATGATAGACTGTGGGATCCCACAGTGCACCCACACTCGTTCAAAGAAGAGTTTAGCAGTGGCTTCTGCTGTGATATTCTTCTTGCAGGCCGCCATAATGGCCATCTTCGAGAATCTGTCGACGACCACAAAAACACAGTCATTTCCCTGCTTAGTAGAAGGCAGGCCCGACATGTAACCCATGGAGATGGATTCCCAAGGTCGACTAGGGGTAGGTAGAGGAGTATATAGGCCTTGCTTCTTGATGGTCGGTTTGGCAATGGCACAAGCAGTGCAGGATCTGATGTGCTTCTCGACATCCTTTCGAAGGTTCGGCCAATAGAAATACTTCAGCAGGATTGCTACTGTTTTCTCGACCCCGAAATGCCCAGCGACTCGACTGTAGTGTGCTTCCCATATCATCTTGGCACGCTCGCTTGAAGGAACACAAAGGTGTCCCAGGTGACATAAAAGTGCATCTTGGAGGTGAAAATTTGGAACTTGCGTGCCCCCAAGAGTGCCTTGTAAGTGTGGCCGAATTCTGGGTCACTCTCATAGAGAAGCGGCCAATCAGAAGTCTCGTGCCCACAAGAGTTGAGCACGGTGGGTGAGCGCGCGATCGGTGGCCGGTGAGGGCGATCTGCAGCATTATTGGTGCTACCCTTCTTGTACTTGATGTTCAAATGAAGCTATTCTTCGAGATATGTGGACCACTTCGATGGCGATCGTTACGCAACTTCCCTTGTCTGTATGTGACTGCGGGGGCGGTGGTGTGTGGATGATTGTTTCCTTCCCAAAATGTAATGCTTCCATTGTCGACGGGCTTGCACGATGGAATACATTTCTTTGTCATAGGTGGGATACTTGCGAAGCCCATGCGAGACAATGTCTCCTTGTGATATGCCCTTTGGATGTCCCTGTTGAGTAGAGAGCTTTTCCCAATAAAGCGCCGTCGGAAGGCATCTGTCTCGATCTCAAATAGGTTCTTGCAAGTACGGTAAGGTGAGCATTGGGGGCGAACGAGGAGGCGATTTTTCAATTCTTTTGAACGCCTTGTTGAGGAGTTCGACCAAGAAAATTTTGCTCTAAGCTCCTCCTTTGGTGACTTGACTCAAGGGCCAAGTGATATGAGAGAATCCCGGCACGAATCTACGGTAGAAATTGGCAAGACCCGGAGAAGGCACCGCGGCCTCTGACATAGTAGTCGGGGGCTGGCCAATCCCGAATGACTTGGATCTTGGGCGGATCCCACATAGACCCCCCTTTCATCAATAATGTATCCCGGATATTGAACACAGGTCATGCCAAGCGTGCACTTCTCCCAATTGGCACACAACTTGTGTTGCCGCGATGTTTTGGAGGACTTGTCGGATGTGATGAAGAGGTGCTCTTCCCAAGTCTTCTTGAAGATCGGAATGTCATCCAGAAGTACACCACTACGAATGAGTTGGTGAATGGCCGCAAGATGTCGTCCATCATCCTCCATGAAGGTTGCGGGAGCATTCGTCGGCCGAAAGGCATGACCCGGCCATTCAAAAAGGCCTTCCTTAGCTTTGAAGCGAGTCTTCCACGCATTAGAGGGTTCAATTGGTACTGGTGATACCCGGACTTCGGGTCGATCTTGCGGGAAATATTTTGCACCTTGGATTTGGTCCAGAAGGTCATCAGTACGTGGTGGGATTGGGTACCTGTCGGACGATGATCTTGTTCGGCGCCGGAGTAGTCGATACGAGTCTCCGTGCATCCTTCTTCGTACCAGCACGATCGGGCTCCCACGGGCGATGAACTTGGTCGTGTGACCTTTGCACGCGGCTCACCGAATACGCTGCGTTTCGCTCATTTTCCGGAAACAGACGTCGATGAATCGGTCCATTGAGTAGTGGCGCACACAAAGAATTCGGATCAATCGGGTGCTTGACACAGCGGTGCGGAGGAACCCCTGTGGGTAGGGTGAAGATGTCCCCGTACTCCTCCACGACCTTATCCATTTGTTGTTGTCATGCGGAGAGGGAGCCTGTGCGGGAGGTCGTGGCCACAATCTTCTTCTTGCCACAGGGGCGGATCATCGAGAAAAACAAATTTCCTGGTTTGGGAAATGAGCTTACTACATTGTTTTGCGGTAAGCAAAGAGATATTCGTAGGAGGTGGTACCTGCGGTATCTGTGCAACTTATTTCCCAAAGTAATAATAACGACACGAGGTCGAGACTCATACACGGCATGACGCTTCCACAAGTATGGTTGTCCTAATAATACATCGAAACATCAATAGGAGCAACATCACATAATATAAACTAGTGAAGGGCTTGATGCTATAGGGGAAGGCGACAACGCTGGCATTGCAGCGCGGAGATCTCGTCCTTGGTGAAGCCACCCCGATGGTGTATGGATGTGGGTGAGGCGTGTGGTCGGCAAGCCCAACCGCTTCACGGCGTACGCTGAAATGAGGTTCTTTTGGCTCCATTGTCGACAATGAGCGCTACCCAGGGCCCTTTACCCATGCAGGAGTGGAAGAGACGTTCCTCCTCCTCTGGATCTTGGGTTCTCCTTGGACCTTTGTAGTGGCAACGGTGGCGTTGGGCTCGCATCAATAATCTGTTTCCCTTTTTCATTCCCCTTTCGAGGTTGCGATTCGGAGTCGGAGCATGCATCGACTCGAGAAGCCCTCATCTCGGCCACTAGCGGCGCGGCAGGCCTCCCCTTGTGTTGTGATGGAGCTTATGGAACTCACACCACTCACGTGTCCTTCTTGCTTTACGGTGTTGTTCTTTTCTTGTGGCTTTGACGGGTTGTCTTTAGCCGCCATGCTCTGTCCTTTGTTCTGGGTTGGAAGCACCTTTTCCTTGCTTTTGATTCACGGATCAAAGTCTCGCTTCTTTGTTTGAATTTACGCTCCAATCTTGGCGGCACTCTTTCAAATTTATCTTGGGTACCAAGCGAGGAGATGTGCGAACTCCATTTCCTCTGAATGTATCTATGCGGACGGCTGCGATACTTTAGCACCAAATGTTTCTACCGAATCTTTGATACCCAACTTTGTGCGCGGTGTATGGAACTGATTCGTCGACTCGTGCATCTTGATCCCTTTGTTGTCGCGGCGTGGTCCATTGTATGGCCGTACTCATAGCTCCCTACGGGATAATGCCTCTGCTGTTCCTTGACGAGCGTCTCGGAAAAGAATTCCAAGTTGGGCCACTGTTAGGAAACGAGAGAGAGGGTTAATGCGGTCCTTGTTCTCCTGATGGAGTTTCCCACCAGTCCTTGGCACATGGGGGGTAGCTTTGAGAGTGCAAAAATAATGCCTCCGTGCGAAAAGTCATGAACGGAGAAATATCCTTCTAATAGATTCAACCATCTATCTACGGCATCTGCGTCTATTTGACCCTCAAATATGGGAATGTCAAAATTTACTTGTACCTTAAAGAGTCGCAACTCGAGGAGTGGCCTCTTGCCCAGATGCGGATACGCGCGGTGGCGAGCGCGTTGAGATGCGAGCAAAGCTATCCATCATCGCATTTCCCTTTGTTTTTTCGAGGAGCCTCCTCGAGCAATATTTTGATGAGATCTCCTGCTCCCTCATGCTGCCGTCCCCCATGGGCGTCGGTCGAGGTTTCGAGGCCGATCTTGCAAAGGTTCCACGGATAAGCCCTAGCTCCTTATACCCAGAGCCTCGTTGGGGACATGCAAGAAAGGATCGAAAAACGGACCCCTGCGGCTCTGTGATCCGGATTTATGCGAGACGCAACGGAATAAACACATAACCATAAATACGGAGATGCGGCGGAAATAACACTTCATTTCATTAATATCAAAAAACTGAAATTTGCTTACGGACAATGGAAATAAAACTAGCTAAGTGCGGTAGCTATCTGCGAGAAGAGATGTGAGTAGCTACGAACCTACGGCTTGCTTTACAATGAGAGGCAGAGGGCCCTGTTGCTGTCAGAAACAATGGAGAACCCTAAACATCCCAAAACCTAACCCTAGAGATGAACGCCAAAACTGTGGGCCCGTTTAGGTAAATTGGTGTTTCAACTTCCCGGGGACGTAACTTTGTATACTTATCTCCGTTTGACGCATATGATACATCATTAGAAAGCTCTGTCAGGGACTACGGTACATCGGGGCCAATTTATCGGAAAATTCGCTGGTGCTTTCGTACCCAAAAAACGTCGTTTAGGGCCTCAAAACGGCTCGGAAGTTCGGACCGCTTGCTAAAAATAGTAAGTTATGCCAAAACGGAAAAAGCGAAAGAGACGATGGTGGGGGCCCAAGTGGAATAGGCGGGTGGCCACCAATGTCCACACAGTCCAGTGCCATTTGATGGTATGCTGCCAGGAGAGGGCATGAAACTCAATCCATTGAATTTCATAGATAATAGTATAAACTAATTTTTATAATATTCTATCAAATCGACATTGAATTCCATATTGTACTAGACAAAAAAAGGTTGTGTCCACATATATTGTAACGCTAACATATGGTTTACTTTGATCGAAAATGGTTTTGGGACGGCGTGATGCATCTTCTATGTTTGGAACATATCTCGAATGATATTTCAAGTGACAATTTTTAGTAATTCATATTAAAATTGATATTTTTTTCACATATTGAGTTGGTAATGAATTATAGGTTTGTGCTAAAACTAACAAAGCGCATCCACGGTTATATTATGTTAAAATATGGATTATTATTTTTTCAATACTTCAATTCATTTTTTGGTCTTATGGGTTTGAACCATATTGAGATCATAATGTATCAATATACAAAAAGAAAGTCACCCTTCCACCTCAATCGCAACAACCACAACAACATGAACCCAAACCTCACAAAGGCCCAAGCAACATGTGAGTTGATCAATAGTTTTATACAAAGCCTAATAATGTTCCCATAATTTAGAATTGTATTTGGTTTGAATAATATTGAGATCATATTAACATCAATATACAAAAGTCACCCTTCCACCTCGATACACCCAATAATCCCAACAACATGAACCCAAACCTCAAAAAGGCCCAAGAAACATGTGAGGTTGATCGACGGTTTTTTATAAAAAGCCTAATAATTTTCCCATTTATTTTATTCATTTTTTATTTTATTATTTTTTAAGTGGTTCACGAGCACAATGTGCACGCACATATGTACTTACTACGTCCACGATCCGAAAATCTCGCGGACCCCACTCTCGAGGGGTCTAACCGTCGAGCATACACGCGAGGCCTAACCCCAAGGACGTATGAACGCAAACCTCACAAAGGCCCAAGCAACATGTGAGGGTTGATCAACGATTTTATACAAATTCTATTAATGTTCCCATCATTTAGAATTGTTTTGTTTTTTTTTCTTCTCTTTTCTTTTCCCGAGTGGATATTTTCAATGTTCTCACACATATGTACTACATCCACGTTTGGAAAATATCAGCGAACCCTCTGAAGTGGTCTAGCGAGTCAATCATACGAACAAGGCCTAACCCTAGACGTACTGAGGAGACTGCAAACTTGGCCCTCACAAAAGCCCAAGCAACGGGTGAGTTTTATCAACACTTTTATACAAAGTAATAATGTTCACGTCATTTAGAAGTTTGTAAGAATTTTTTTTTCTTTTTTTTTAGAGTGGTTCCCAAGCATAGTAGGGCACAGTGGCACTTTACGTCCACATTGTGAAACCGGCTCAAAAATAGAAAAATAGATATCAACGCCTTAGAAATAAGCCACTTCGAGGGGCAACCTCCAATACATTACATGAATGAACAATTCTTGGATGATTCAAATTACAAAACTTCTTTTCTATATATAGGAGTCCATAGGGCCACAATGTAATCCTAGTGGGGCCACAATGTAATCCTAGCTAACCTAACAATAATAATTTAAGGGCACGATAATAACAATATGGGGGTTACGGGGTACAATAATAACAATAGGGGTTACTAACAACAATAAGGGACTATACTAGTAATATAGGGACCTAACATGCCCCTCTCCTTAAAAAAAGTGTTTTCCATCAACACTTGAGTAGCTTTGGGTGTACAGCCTTAAAATTATCATCCTCCCATGTAGAATCTTCAATGGGTAAGTTATTCCACTTGATGAGATATAAAATTGATCGACTTCGTAGGCTGTCGAGTTCTTGTTTCCATGACCGCTTCGAGTTTCAATATGATTTTTCCTTCCTCATTAAGTTTTTGTGTGTTTGGGCCGGGAGATTTTCACTATAACCTTCTTTAAGCATGAAACATGGAAAGCTAAGGATGCACTCATGAAAGTAGGAAGCTCCAATTTGTTGCCATAGTACCGATATTTTTACCTGGCACCTTGTAAGGACCATAGTACTTTGGCGATAATTTATTATCCTTCTTAGCTTTCTTGAGGGACATTTGTTTGTATGGTTGTAGCCATAAAAATACACGATCTCCTACATCAAAACTTCTCTACATTGCGATGTTGATGCTGTTTTTTCATTCGATTTCATGCCAATTTAGGTTATCCTTTAAGAGTTTGAGAACTTATTGTTGATTCTTGATGTGATCTTCCACTTGCTTGAACCTTCAAATTTTCTCTTAAAGATGATGTGATAGATGGTGGATGATATCCATAAATTTCCATAAATGGGGTCATTTTTGCGGTATGGAAGGAAGTGTTATACCACCATTCGGCGAGAGGTAACCACTTGACCCATTGTGTTTGTTTATCGAGATACAAAACAACGAAGATATCCTTCCAAACATTTATTTACTATCTCGGTTGACCATCGGTTTGAGGATGATAAGATGAGCTATGAGCTAATTGAGTACCCAAACAAGAAAATAACTCCATCCAAAAATTTCCGGTAAAAAATGGGATCTTTGTCGCTCCATGACTAACCCTTGGGTTTCCATGTAGCTTTTGAATTATGTCCATAAATGTAGTAGCAACCGTACTTGCTTTAAATGGATGAGATAATGCACAAAAGTGTGCACTTTGTTGGTAAGTATATCAACTACCACCATGATGACACTCTTTCCTTCGGACTTCGTGGCTTGTGATAAATTCCATTGAAATCTCCTCCCAATGTTGACTTGGAATGGATAAAAGTTGTATAAGACTGGTCTTAATTGTCTCAGCATTCTGTTGAAAACGGAAACATTCCACCACAAACTTTTGAATATCGAGATTTAAAGGAAGGCCATCCCAAAATATTCTTTCTTCACCCATGGTAAGTTTTTAAAAATCCTGAGTGTCCTCCTAAAGGAGAAGTGTGCAATTCCAAAAGAATATTTTTTGTTTTAGTTGGGAATTCTTACAAAGATATAAGCGATATTTGTACCATGAGGAATCATTTTCCAACTAAATGTAGCTCGGATGTACTAGGATCTTCTTGCAAATTTTGAATGAGTGTCCACACTTCTTCATCCTTCTTCCATTCATCCCTTGCTTCGGTTATCCAATCTGGTTGGATAATAGATAAGGAAGAAAAATGCTTCCACCTTTTAATTCTTTCTTGAAGTGCATACGGGAAACGACATTTAGCTTCCTTTTTGTAGATTATTTCAGTCATAACCCAACATCTTTGTGACCCATTTTTGCTGTTCTTCGAAGATAGTCTTTGTTCCAAAATGTGTTTAAGACTATCGTGATCATTTTTTACCTTGAAGTGTCTTCCCATTAGGTAAGTTCACCTTTTCTTTAGTGTATGCGGTATTAAAAACATTTCCTTCTCGTAAATAGCTTTACGTAAATACTTTCCTTTGATTGGACGACTTTTCAAAAGCAATGGGTCTTCACTTCTTGCATTAAAAAAACGAGCGCAATTCCATTTCTGAGGCATCACATTCCACAATAAAGTTTTGTGAAATCTAGCGTAGCTAAGACAGTGTGGTACATTGCTTCTTTAAGATGTTCAAAGGCCTTAGTTGCTTCGGGAGTGCATGAAAATGCATCTTTCTTCAATAATGTTGTTAGAGTCTTTGCTATTCTCCCATAATTCTTAAAAAACTTGCGATAATACCACAATGCTTGAGAAATCCTCGCAACAACTTTCTTTGAGGACTTTCCATTCCTTAATAGCTTTAATTTTGTTAAAGGTCTACCTTAACACCCTCATGAGATACAATATGACAGGATATTCCACCTCTTGTACTCCAAAGAAACATTTGGATTTTTTTTTGCATATAATCGTTTCTCTGCTTTTTCCTTGATATGTGCTTCTATCTTGAGAGTTTAAGGAGTGGTAATTCCTGCCAATGCATTACACGATACGGTCGGACTCATTTCTTCCTCTTCTAGGGTTGGTTCGTGGTGTATACCCTCTTCTTTTGAAGATTCTTGTTCATTTTATTCTTCCTTTTCACAATCTGTCTAGCAAAATAATTTCTTCTCAATACACTTATGACCTTTAGTGTATTTTCTATCACAACTATATGAAACCTTTTTTATCTTTTTTTTAATTTTTGTGTGGTGTCATGCCTTGTAGTTTGTGTGGAAATCTAGGAGTAGCAACACTTCCCTCTTTATAGAAGTGAGTGGTAGGCTTCCTTGTCAGCCATAATTTTGCATTCTGAAGATTTCACAGCCAGCACAGATGCTGATGAATCGGGTTCCAAAACGCGAACTTCATGTTGGATGTTATCCTTTAAAGTACCTATGAAGAGATCAATCCTATGTTCCTCTAAAATATCAATTTGCCATATATTTAATTTTGGAATTCCTCGATGGCCTTCTTGAACCATTTTGTTTGAGATTTATCAATTGGCCAAAAGAAAGGTGTTTCTTTTTGTATCCTCATAATGTGCTATCATTTCCTCTTTGTAAAATTTTACCAAGTGACAATTTTTTTACGGGAGCAAAGCCATCGATATGCTTTATTATTTTTGTTCTAAATGTAAAGTTACGATCGTACCTTTTATGTGTTTTTAACATTGTTGAGATCAAAGGTGCTCCATCGTAGTATCCATGTTATAGGATCCTTTCCATCAAACTTCCTCATATCCATTTTTGGAATATGGTGGTTCTTCCTTCCAACATTAGAGTTTATGAAATCACGATTAACATTTTATTTTTTCTCATCATGAGTTTCCTCTACTATCTTTTCACCATTAGGAAAAATTTCTTGCATCAACTTTTCCCAAACCTTCTATGTCTACTTTTATATCATTCTTCTTGCTTTCCATGTTGTCTTTCATTTTCATCGATCTTAGCTTCCATGTTATCCATCTTAGCTTCCATGCCCACTTCTATGCCATCCATCTTAGCTTCCAAACCATTCATCTTAACTTCCACGTCTTTCTTCAAACCATCCATCTTAGTTCCACGGCTTTCTTCAAAACTTCCATTTCATTTTTTGTTTCTCTTTGTGAGAGAAAAATTTGTTACTTGCTCTTGTAATTTTGATATGCCATGTTGTCATTACCTTTAAGTCTTCGCAGGTCATAGTAGAGCCTTCTAAAGGCTTAATGGGTATTGAATTCATTAAAAGGAGACATTTTGAGATAAATAATTTAAATGTCTATTCTACAATATGCCCTTGGAATTAATTCAACCAATTCTTCAAACAAGACTTATGCAATTCGGAAAAAAGAGACAGTAACACCTTTTACTTGCTTTTGAGGAGATTGATATTGAAATTCAATTATATCTATTATTTTGGATCCTCAATATCTGAAATTTGGCCCTTTAGTAGCTCTGCGAAGCTTCTTTCGAAATGCCACGGAGTCTGATCGGATTTGGATTCTTCAAGACAAAGTTATGTAATCTCCCACAATGACCCAATTATGGACGTTCGATGGAGTCGAACTTGTACGACTTGCCACGTGTCATTGTTTCCTCCTTTGACTCTGAAATTCATAGAAAAGGCATAATTGGTATTACTTATTGCCACGTTTTACGGCATTCCAATTCAATGCTCGGAGAAAGAGCTGAAGATGTTTCCACGGTCACCTCTTTGAGATGAAATTCGAAGCACGAAAAATCCCTAAATTCCACGACTCATATCTCCTAAAATATTGTGAACCAAGATCTGAAATTTTTTCAAAAATGTTTCTCACGATCTCTACCATCGCACTCAACAATTTCAGCTTTTGAACCTTCGTAGAAAAAACGTTATAGTGAAAATGTCATGATGACACAATTTAGGTTAAATTCGGGAGCCTACAAAATGACCTAAATTCCCCGAGATTATATCTCCGAAAATATTGTGAACCAAGCTGCGGGAAATTTTTGCGATGATGACCTGAGATTTTGGCTTCGCATTAAAAATTTCATCTTTTGAACCTTCGTAGAAAAATAATTATAGCTAAAATGCCACGATGACACATTTTGGAGCAGCGAAACCTAGAATCAAAGCTGCGATACAAATGTTGTGAAACCGGCTCAAAAATAGAAGAAAAAGAGATATCAACGCCTTATAAATAAGCCACTTGAGAGGCACAGGTACATTGCATGAATGAAAAATTCTTGGATGATTCAAATTACAAAACCTCCTTTCTATATATAGGAGTCCATGGGGCCACAATTTAATCTAGTGGGAATACGATGTAATCCCTAGCCGACCTAACAATAATAATTTAAGGGCACAATAATAAAAACATGGGGGTTATAGGGGTACAATAATAACAATAAGTGGGTTACACTAACAACAATAAGGGACTATACTAGTAATATAGGGACCTAAAAGTCTCGGTCGGAAAATCTCGGTAGACCCTCACAGAGGGTCACAACAAATGACCATACATGTGAGGCCTAACCCCAAGGGTGTGCGAACCCAAACCTCACAAAGGCAAAATCCACATGTGAGGTTGATCAACGATTTTATACAAACTAATAATGTTCCCATCATTTTTTCTTTTTTCTTTTTTTCTTTTTTTTAATGTTCCCATCATTTTTTTTGGGGCTGGTTGCAGCACAATGTGCTCGCACATATGTACTCGCTACATCCACGGTCGAAAAATCTCGACGAGATCCTCCCAAGGGGGTCACTTCCCGGCCAGCCATACGTGAGGCGTAGCCCAGGACGAGGAGATTTGATCTTGTGACCACCCAATTGGAAAAGTACTTAGCGGTGAGGACTCAACTGAGTTGAGCTAACCCTTGGGGCTAATTGTAGTTGGTGTTGAATCTGCATTATTTGCATATTACCAATATGTTTATTCTTAGAAATATTAAAGGAGAGGGTTCATGGGTGACTTTTCAGCTCTTTCTTTGCACATAGACCATTACTGCGATAGTTCACTCCATTCACTCGGACCAACATCACTTCCACATCCATAATCCCATTCTCGTTCTAAACATGCACCATTACGCATTAAATAAATTTCAATGACATCTAGGTTGTAGGACTTCCTTAAGATAAAAGCTGAAAGTAGATTTAAAAGGCCAACTTAATCGAATGTCCAGTTTTGTAATTCAGAATAAAAGCATGGCTGAGTCATAATTTATCAATAAATTTGATTTAAAATGTTGAATTTATAAGGTATCGTTTTTGTGGTTGAATAGTTCCTTAGGAAAATTTCCGGCTCAACAAAATGGTGAGATTCCAAACATAAAAAAAAATTGATAATTCTTACCATCGATTAACGTTATTATACGATTTTTCTTTAAACAACTTTCATCTCGATATTGCACACATTTTCAATAGCGGGTATGGTAATTGAAATTTTTTCTTTGCTTGAACTTTGTGACAAATTAGGGAGTATAATGTAATGAGAAGCGAAAATATGGAAATAATTGAGGACCCAAAAAGTATCTATTGCATTACCTACAAGGAGGTAGCACTGCAAATGGTGATTAAACTTACACTCGGTGTGAAGAAGAAGGGATAAGCCTCATTGCGGTTCCAACATCGATTTTTCGATTTTAAGTTAATTTCATTCACATAGACATAATAGCACATACGAGGGATTCTTTATGAAACTTGGAATCAAACAAAGGAGAGCACACATGGTTGTGTTTTTGTCTTGTCTATGTGCAAGGAGGATCATCGCCCTGACAGACCAAGACTTCGACTTTCAGGATCTCCAAAAGCAATGATGTGAAGGAAGTGAATATAATGGCAAAAAATTCAAAACTTTTCTCAAAAAATTGGTTGAATCTAATGATGGCACAAAAGACAATAATTTAGAAATCATGACTTGCAGTTCCACACAAATCTTGGACCCTCAGAGTTGGCAAGAGTGACACTACTTCCACACCTTTGGTTTACGCTACTCATGGTATCACGAGCCCTTCTCTGTATGCATATTAAGTGAATTCATTGTTACTTCTAACTCTTTGTCTTAGTCTTAATAATCAAAATTTTTAAAATCTTCTCAACAATAATTCGAATGGGTCACCAGTCGACTACAGTGTTAGCCTCTCTCATAAAACAATTATTGTTAGTATGAATCTTGATTCGAAGTGTACGAAAAAATACCACTTCAGTTGCGCATAACAAACAGCCCTAACAACAGAAATAGCGCTGTGATCTTCAGATCTGCAGTTAGATGATCAAGACAAATGCTGTAAAAATCTAGATCTATGCATTAGAAGACATTAAACAGTAGAAAAATAAGATTTACTCCATAGATCCAATAGACAAGACAAGAATATATCCAATGAAATTTTATATTAAGGGCACCTGGGAGGAAAACACAAGAGGGTGTTCCCTGTTCTCCTCGATGGGATGGGTTCTTGTAAGTCCTCAGCACTTCAGATTTAGAATTCCTCTCTCTAGATGGTGTAGAAAACCCAGACAAAAATGGAAAAATATGGCTATGATAATGGATCAATAGTCGGACAAGGTGAGATCCAGAGTGATCTTTAGGCAACAAAAGATGATAAATGAATGGGAAAACCCTTCTATTTATAACAAAATATTGAGTTAGTCTAGAGATTGGTGCATAATTAAAATATTATTAACTAAATCTAGATCCAAATTTTATGGAATATTTTATTCTATTTGTTGGAGGGAAAAGGAATTTGGCTTGAGTCAAATCCCCTTATTTGTAAATAATAAATAAATAAATGATTTATTTATCATTTTAAGGATGTGATTAAGTAATAATAAATAAATAAATGATTTATTTATTATTTTAAGGATATGGTTAAGTAATAATCAAATAAATAATGATTTATTTAATTATTTAAGGGTTAATTAGTCATATTTAACAAAGAATATTATTTAAATAAGATTTAAACAATTATTCTTAGAAAATAATACAATAAATAATGATTTATCTAATGAATTTCCTTGTTTTGGGTTAAATATAACCAGAAATATTAATTAAACTACTATTTAACTAATTATTTCTTGAGGAAAATCAAACAAATGTATATTTATTTAATATTTCCTCATGGGGTTTCCTGTTTAGACCATAAACAACTTAATAAAGGTGATTTACTAAGTTATTTTTTCATAGTGAAAGCAATTTTACTAGGAGTAAAATTGGTCTTACATGATGTACTTGGGTCCATCTAATGATAATAGGTTAGATGACTAAAAAATGGTGTAACAATTATAAATCCAAAATAAATTAATAAATTAAATAATAAAAGTTAGGAATTTATGCCTAACTCTCTAGATTGGGTTGTTCCTCTAAGTTAGGAGTTAGTTTAGGTAGCTCCTAGATTGGTGTGTGTATGGTTGAGAAATTGTTTCAACCAAAGTGTCCAAGATAGAACGCACTATCTTGAGACATAGTCTCCTCATCTATTTAATTGTAATATTACATTCTTTTAATAATTAGAAAATTTGTGAGGAAGCCGTGAGGTTGAAGCCTTTTTAACGGTGTTGCTGTCTCTAGTTTATCTTTCATTTTATTGTATTTTTTGAGTGATTTGATTTTCGATATACGGTTAGCTCCGGTATCTCCACGAGATCCGATCGGCTCAATTAGGAAATTGATAATCGATAATGCCCTTCGACCGGCGATAGGTAGTCTCGGCTCAATGATAACCTTCTCAACAAAGACATGGCAACCTCGGCCACTGGTGGTGAATCCGGCTCCCTGTAGGACAAACTCCACGACTACTTGATGTGAAAAAAGCGGGTAATCACAACGCTTACCACATAACGTGCAATGCCCTTTCCTCCTCATGTTCAACGATCAAACTAGAGCGCCTTTACCCTTCAAACTAGAGCACCTTTACCCTTTTCCTCCACGGCTACACGGTACAACAACGCTTTACTACACAACATTCAATCACGCCTCTAGATATAAATAGAAAGCACATTGTGCATTGAGGAAAAATGTCAAGATTCATAAACTACGCATGGCAAACATATTCTACGGGCATCATATTTATCTTCATGCGCCGTCTGAGTTCTTTGAAATTGTTTTGGGAAACTTGACTCCAAAAAGAGAAGAAAAGAGAATGTAAGTACACTTAGAAATAAGCCACTTCGAGGGGGCAACCTCCAATACATTACATGAATGAAAAATTCTTGGATCATTCAAATTACAAAACCTCCTTTCTATATATAGCAGTCCATGGGGCCACAATGTAATCCTAGTGGGGCCATAATGTAATCATAGCCAACCTAACAATAATAACAATATGGGGGTTACAAGGGTACAATAATAACAATAAGGGGGTTACACTAACAACAATAAGGGACTATACTATTAATATAGGGACCTAACAGAAACTTTGAGTATGGTAGCTGCTTAGAAAGTAACAGAGAAATTGCAGATTGAATCACTGATTTGTCAACGAACAGTGTGTATTTCCTTTGGTAGGAATTTGATTCGTTTTGTTAACTTTGGAAAGCAAGGATGACATCAGTTTGTTCCTGTAGATTTGGCAGTAAAAAATTGGTTGACATTAGAGAGGGATCTTTGAATTGTATGGGTGAAGGTTGCCAGAACTGCGCAACGGAGTGTGCAAGGGTCGTGCTCCTCCTATAGATCAGAAGCCCGACAAACGACGTCGCAGCCCTGCTAACAAACATGTTCGACGTGGCAAGAACAAGAACGATAAGAACATTGAGGAAAATAATGATCGTGTGTGTACCAGAGATTTCATCTGCTACTCCTACAAACCTCTCCAGGAGATGATGTCACTTTGGCCAGACAAACTCATGGATTTCAGGAAAGCTAACTTAGAATACTCTACTGAAATCGAAAAACGTGCGAAAACACTGTTGGGAGTAATATCAGAGAGCTTGGTACTTAGCACTGAATACATAAACGATTTATTTTTTCCTCTTCTGTAATTCAAGGTACAACTCCACATAGATCGCGCTTGCACATGTTAAAAATCAAATGACAAATAATACAATCAACAACACACAGCTCCAACCTTTATAAGTGGCTACAACTGATCCATTGTGGAGAGTTGCGCCCCATTCCGGAAGCTTCCATCCGAGATCCTACGCACTCCGAGGTCGGTCCAACAATTTCAATGCAAAATTACTCATGTCATATCCCCGAAGAACAAACCATGTGGCTCCGATACCACATATTGAAATTCAAATCACTTAGAAAATACATAAAACACACATAACAAACCAGAGACAAAACATTAGCGGAAAAGGCTTCATCCACATGGCTTAGAAATCCATGAGGTTGAAGTCTTTTCTGCCATGATTATGTTTGGATATAAATATGCTTGTTTTTATATGTGTTAATGGTGTGTAATTATTCAACATTTTAGTTGTCAACTTCAGAATTGAATGTGTCATCTTAACCCACTGAAGCTTCAATGATTTTGATATTGAAGTGTAGAAGGAACCCATTAAGAAAATAATTATTAAAGTATTTATTATAAAATATATGGTAGTAAATACAAATTATATATTTTTTAATACATTTATGTATTAATGTTTAATAAAGTTTAATTACAACGATTATAATAAATATATATTGTAATTATATCATTTAAATTTATTTGTTTAATATAATTATAATTTAATTAAAATAAGATGTATTTGTTAATTCCATAAAAATTTGAGAAGTCTCATTTGGATCTTGCTCTACTCTTATTTGAGCTTTCGACTCTACAATGAGAAGGGCATATATAGCATCAAAAGTGAAAGGTTATTTATTATCTAGTATACTAAATTTTTTGTTCGAATGGAATCTGACTACCTTTTCAGCTTTTAAGATGAAAAATACATGGTGTAAAAAGCCTTTTCAGCTTTTAAGATGAAAAATATATGGTGTAAAAAGTCAATAAATTATTTTTTTTGTAGCACTAAGAATGCTAAAATCTTGTTTGCATCATGCTTCACTACATATGCTTGACTACCTAAACTTGGTATTTATTAAGCAGTACACTAAATTTTTGTTAGAATGGAATATGACTACTTTTCAGCTTTTAAGGTGAAAAATATATGGTGTAAAAAGTCAATAAATTATATATTTTTAGAATGGAATATGACTACTTTTCAGCTTTTAAGGTGAAAAATATATGGTGTAAAAAGTCAATAAATTATTTGTGATGTAGCACTGGGAATGCTAAAATCTGTTTGCATCATGCTTCACTACATATGCTTGTCTACCTAAACAGGGAAGTAGTGTTGACTAAAGTAGCTAAATCTCCAAAGAGGAAAAATAAATTATTTGTCATATAGCACTAGGAATGCTAAAATCTATTTGCATCATGCTTCACTACATATGCTTGACTACCTAAACCAGGAATTAGTGTCCACTAAACTAACTAAATCTCCAAGGAGGAAAGATTTTTATTTTCTAATTTTAACTTCTTATTTAGTTAAATGAAGAAAATAGAACAATGATATGTAGCCCCATCATACCTTCAATGCAATATAAATTAAAAATTTAACAATATAGTTCTATTTAATTAAAAAAAAATTATCCTAGCATTAAAAATGTTTAGTTGGGTAGCAAAAACAATTAAAAAAAAAACTAATAAATAAATGAAAATGTATAATTCGGTTTAGTTAGAGTTATAAAGCTATGAAAACATACACATTAAAACTTAATTCGATTGGAGAGAGAAGGGAGCAGCGTAATTTATCTTAAAGTTTAGAAGAATCAAAGAATATAAGTTAATGATGGTGAGATTATACATCACAACTTCAATTTTGTTGAAGAGATAGTGATCTTCATAACCATATTTCCAAGATCAACAATATTGTATTCTATAAGACCAAAAAGATTAAATTTATTTTTGAGAGAGAAAAAAATCTTTAAATCAATGCAAAGACCACAAGTCACATAAGTTGTTTAAAAATAAAAATGTGATTACAATTCAAGATTTTAAAAACCGTGTAAAGATATTATTCAATAACATTGTTTTTCAGCCAACAAATAAGTAAATAAATATTCTATAATCCAATATAAATTTTTCACCAAAAAAATTACATATTTTCCCATAAATATTGTAATAATGTAGATTTTTTTTTAAATAATAAATAATTAAATAATATTAAAATACATATAATTGAAATTAAGTTAAAATTTAAAATTTTTAATATTTAAAAATAAAATTTTATAAAAATTATAAAATTAAGAAATAAAAAATTATTACATTTAATTTTCTATTCTTATTCGTAAGCGTATCTTTGCAACCTCTTTAAGTGCAATTGCTAGTTATTATATAAAGAAATATAAAACAAATTAAAACTACTAAGAAACCATGTTTCGTAAGGTAATAATTGTACAAGTTTCCATTATTCACCCCATCCTTGCCAGACATGAAAAAGTAACGGTCGAGGTCATTTATCAATGCCTATACTTGTCCGACAGGGAAAGAGGAAAAGTCGAGGTCATTTATCAATGCATTTTAAGTAAATGAGGCTCGTTGTTATAGATATGTTAATATTGGTTTAGTCTATAATTTGTTATTAGCTCTATTAAGATGGGTTTATAGAGATGTGTATACTTTAAATTTTTAGAATTAGATTTGAATTTATGATTATATTAAGAAAATACATGTTTTTTTATTATTATACTTATTTAAGTTTTACACACATTGATATATATAATATAATGTTGTTAAAAATATTTTACAAGAACATTAGCTTTAAGAAAAAACAATTGAAAAAGGTTTATTTAATGTTATAACATTTATTTAATTAAATTAAAAACAAAAAAATATATAACTATCTTTGAGATAAATCTTAAACTAGTATTTATGACTATTACTAAAAGTATGTAATATTAAATCTCTACCATCTCCAATTAATTATTAATAATTCAATTAAAATTTTAGAAGCTCTCTTTCGAAATAGACACTACTAAAAATAAGTAATTACATGGAGTGTTCATTTAGGAATAGGGCTTCTAGAATTTTAATTTATTACTATTTTTGTATCATTTTTCTTCCGTCTAATAAATGGGCTAGCCCTATCCTAAGCTCAGCCTATTCACAAAAAGAATAAAACTAAATAAAATAAAAGTTTAATTTAATTATCAATAATTAGGGTGATAGACGTGTTTATTTTGGAATAAGGCTTCTATTATTTAATTTAATTATCAATAATTATTAGCTGGATGGTAGAAATTTAACCTCCATAAAATTCTAGAATATTCTTAGTAGTAATCATATATCAAAGGTTGAGATTTATCTCAAAAGGCATTATTATTTTCTTCCCTTTTAATTAGATTGATTAATTGAAAAAAAAAAACATATGAATAAATTAAATATGAAACTTGATTTTTTGAGCATGTTGTATTGATAAGCCATGGTGTTGGTCCATGATATTTTAACAAAGCTTATTTACAAGTTAAGAATCTCCATAGAAAAGTGGAGGTGAGTCTCCATGATTAAGAATCTTGTTTTATATAACTAACTCATATGTTAATTTTTTAAATAATAATAAACAACTTATTATTTAGTTAATTTTTATGATTTTTTTAATCTTAGTAATGTGAGAGATGTATAATGAAGTATTTAATTTGATGCTTAACATGGACTGATGTGTATGGATTAAGTGGATGCTAGGGATTTAACCTGCACAAAATATTCTAATATGTGCTTAGTAGCAACCACAAATCAAAAGATGAGATTTATATCAAAAGTAGTTATGGTTTTTCTTTCCTTCTAATTAAATTGATTAATTAAAAAAAAGTCATATGAACATGAGTTATGGCTTCTTGGGGATGTGGTATTAGTAACTCATAGTATTGCAATGAAGTGTATCTACATGTTAAAAATCTCCATGATAAAGTGGGGGTGAATATCCATGGTTGAAAATCTTGTTACATGTTTTTGTAAATGTATATATATTTTTAGGGAATATATTAATTTTTTTAATAATTAATAATGCTAATAATAATAATAATAATTTAAAATAACTTTAGAATTTAGTTAATTTTTATGATTTTTCTAATATTAACAATGTGAGATGTATCATGATCTAAGTGTTTAACAGCTTAACTGCATGTATTAATTTTTTTAATAATCAATAATAATAATAATTTAAACTAAACTTATAATTTAGTCAATTTTTATGATTTTTTTTATATTGACAATGTGAGATGTATCATGAGAGAAGTATTTATCACCCATTTAATTTGTATGGTTGCAATAATATTTGTACATATACACATTAACTATCTCTAACTAATATTAAAAATATTTTCTGAATATTCCCTAAGCGTAAAAGCTTAAATCCATACCATCCATCTAGTAATTACTAATAATTAAATTAAAAATCTAAAAACCCTTTTCCAAAATAAACATATCTATCCATATACAATTATTTATTCTTAAAAATAAATTAATTAATTAATTAAACTTATGATATATTTCTTATTTATTATATATCTCTTAATTTATTTATTTATTATATATCTCTTAATACTTGGGTCTGTGAATTTTCTTAATTAATACTTGGGTCTGCAGTGAAAATTTTCTAGATTGGGTCTACGATGAAAATTCTGCGGTGAATTTTCTCGATTAATACTTGGGTTTGCGGTGAATTTTCTCAATTAATACTTGGGTTTGCAGTGAAATTTTTTGGTGAAAATTTTGCGATAAATTTTCTCGATTAATACTTGGGTATGCGGTGATTTCCAGTTTTTGATATTCAGGTGCACACATTCCTTATCTTTTTCTAATACATATCTGCTCATATATTCTCAAGTATGAATAATTCACCACAGCTACCAAAGATTACCAAAGGTAGACCTAGCACAGTTACTCTACAGAGTCTTTATGAGTATATAGAGTCTTTAGAGAAACGTAGAGAAGAAAGAGAAGTCAAGCTACAAACCCAGTTAGAAGCTATGCTGGAAAAAAAATTCACATCTCTTGAAGACAAGATCCAAAAATAAATAGAAAATGAAATAGAACTATTGGAGAATAAAATGGAGGCAATGGAGACTAGGTTGCAGGTCATAGAAAAACAAAACCAAGATACGAACCAAACATCCCAGCAAGGAGATGCTGATAATATAGAGAGTCCTAAAATGAAGGACATGATTAAAGAACTAGAATAAAAAGTTAACAAGAGTCTCACCCTAAATAGTGGGGCAGGTAAATTAGATATCAAACCAATTAAAGATGAAATGAAAAAATTGATCGAATTAGACCATGAGTGTAACAAAAGGGCCTTGAACCTTATAATATTCGGTTTGAAAGAGGAGGTAGACGAGGATACTTTAGCCATAGCCCAGACAAAATTACATAATAGATTACAAATTGAAACCACGTGTCTCACAGAAGCAACAAGGTTAGGGAAATTAACTGAGAATAAAGGAAGGCTGATCCGAATAAAGGTGAGCTCTACTGACCATAAGTATGACATACTTAGTAAAACCTCAAGTCTAAAAGGAACAAGAATATTTATAAACGAAGATCTCATTCCAGAAGATCAAGCAGAATTAAGAAAGGAGGTTCAAAAGGTAAAAGAAGCTAGGAAGGAAGGAAAATGGGCAATAATCAGAAATAGAAAAGTCGTTATTCGAGATAGAAACCAAAAAGATAGTAATAAATAGCAATTCAACATGCTCCGAATTCTTTCTTGGAACTGTCGGGGCTTTCCATGGAACAAAGGCCCCAAACTAAGTTGGATCTCAAATGATGTTGATATTATATTGCTTGTTGAAACTTGGGAGCACGGAGAATCTAAGGTCCCTAACATAGATGGCTTTGCACTATGGTCTACCTGGAACAAGCGATCCTCCCGTAGAGGCATTGGGGGCATAGCTTGCTACATTAAGAAGAACATCTCCCCCCATGCTAGGATTTATAAAAACGACCCTTACAACCAATATAGTTGGATTGAGATTACTGACATTAATGATAAAAATACCTACATAGCAATCTGTTATTTTTCCCCCATTAATTCTAACTTCTATAAGAAAAATAATCTAGATAAAAATAGTCCTTACAATGGTTTAGAGAATGATATTTCTAGCCTAAGGAATGAAGGTAATATCCTTTTAATGGGTGACTTTAATGCTCGAACTTCAAGCAACCAAGCTATTCTTCTAAGCAATCATTCCAACCCCAATCCTCTTTGGTTAGATGAAGACCTTACTCTGGCTAGCTGGTACAAAAGGAGCTCTGAAGACCTCGGGGATAATTTGTTTGGGTCGGAGCTAGTCAAGCTCTGTAGTGCTCAGGATCTCATAATTTGCAACGGTCTAAAGAAGTGGCCCAATTCTAGCCAGATGACCTGCATCCATGGGCTTGGCAGCAGCGTGGTAGACTATGTTATTTCCGATCTCCCTTTATACAACGAAATAATAAATTTTGACATCTTAGACGACCACGAGCCTGACTCTGATCATAGGCCTTTACTCATAACTCTCAATTTTTTCATGCATAGAGATCCCATTGAAGATAATCCTTATAGTCAAAAGAACTTAATCTTTGATAGAAATAAAAACGATCTCTTTCTAAATGAATTAAAAACTAATTTGCTTCCTTTATCTAGTATAGAAAACATAGATGACCTCTATTATAATTTTACTACAACCCTCTCATATACTATTAACAAGTTATCAATTGAAATCTCAAGTAATAAAAGAAATAGAAAAACCAACCCATGGTATGTCAAAGATTGTAAAAGTGTGAGGAGAGCAATTAAGGAAGCTTTGAGTTGTTGAATTCGGAATCTCCACAGTGTGCATTTTTGCGTCTACGTTTCGGGTCTAGAACAAGACCCATCATCAGGACAAATCCTAATGATGGGTCTTGTTCTAGACCCGAAATGTAGACGCAAAAATGCACACTGTGGAGATTCTGAATTCAACAACTCAAAACTCACACCACAGAAATCTGAAAATTAAGGAAGTTGTTGATGAATCTCTCAAAAGTGACAAGATAAAAATCTACAAAGCCCTAACTAAAAGGAAAAAAATGCAATATATTCATAAAAGACAAGAGAATCTCTTACACCTCTCTAAGATGGCTCCTAAGAAATTCTGGAGGTGGATTTTAACTAGGAAAACTAAAGATAATAATAAAATTGATTTACACGACTGGAATTTCTATCTTAAAAAACTTTATGAATCTCCAAATGCTAGGGATAACTTTGAAACCTTGCTCACAACGAAAGAATTTTTCTCATTAGAAGACATTGATTTTGGGGTTAAATGCCTGGCAAATGGAAAGCTGGAGACATTGAAGGTTACCAGGCGAAAATATTAAAAATTGGAGGTCTTGTCCTCATCCCCCACATCCACAAGCTTTTCAAGCAAGTGGTCAAGCAAGGGTTCCCTAAGCCTTGGACTTAGAGCCTCATTATCCCTATTTTTAAAAGTGGGGATACAAATAACCCCTCTAATTGTCGGAAAATTATGATCAGCTCTCTCTTAGCCAAGTTATATGGTATTATTTTGGAAAAGAAGTTGAGCATTTGGATTGAAAGTGAAGGTAAGAGGACTAAAGGCCAAGCGGATTTTAGAAGGCAACACTCAACAATGGACCACCTCGTTACGCTTAGGATCATTGTGGAGGAATGCCGCAATGATAAATCCAATCTCTTTTGTTGCTTTGTGGACTTTAGAAAGGCTTTCGATACGGTTCCTTGAAACAACCTATAGAATAGATTAGAAGAGCTAAATGTTCCTTTCGAGTTAAGAACGGCCGCTACAAGGTTATACGAGAATGTAATTTCCAAGTTAAAGAGCAATGAGGGGTGGTCGAAAGTTATTAAGTGTAATATCGGAGTTAAACAAGGTTGCCCCCTCTCCCCTACCCTATTTGGCTTTTACATCGACAAGCTAGAAGGTTGTTTAGAGGAAGCAGGATGTGCTGGCACGATCTTAGCTGGGATAGTCATAATCCTTCTTCTCTATGCTGACGATATTGTTCTTCTCGCAAGGTGCCCATCTGATCTTGATAAGCAACTTAGACTTCTTAAGGATTTCTGCTCTACCATGGGTATGTCTGTTAACACTGACAAAACAAAAGTTATGATTATCAAATCCAAGAAGGATACTTACGCTAATTTTATGTATGACAATAGTAACTTGGAGGAAGTGTCTTCTTACAAGTACCTAGGAATTGATATTCATCACAAGCTCAACTGGAACTATAGCATTCAGAAAAGGATTAATGGGGGGTGGAATGCTTATTTTGGTCTTGAAAATAATTGTAAAACGACAAACCTCATAATGTGGGATAGAAAGAAGTTCCTCTTTGAAACTTTAGTCACTCTTGTTATCTTATATGGATGTGAGGTTTGGGGTTGCAGCATCTCTAGAGAATCCTGGAGAAAGATTGAGCAAATCCATAAGCGTTTTATAACGTATAACCTTAAAATTAAAAGCAATACACCCTATCCTATTCTCCTTATAGAAGTGGGTCTTTCCCCTATCGAGAGCCTAGCTATGACTAGGCTTCTATTGTACAAGCATAAGCTCAATAGCATAGGAGACCATAGACTTCCTAAGCTAGCTTTAAATTCCAGCCAAAACCACCTAAGGCTTAAATGAGGTTGGTATAAAGACACCAGAGCAAAACATTAATAACATTAAAAAAATTGTTACTTCTAAGTTCAAAGAAAAAATATGGTGTGAGAAAGATCTAGCAACTAAAAGAAAATTAAGATATTATAAAGAGGTCATCAACCCCACCTTAGAAGATCAAAAGTATCTCTCTGTTTTAACTAGCTCAAAAAAGAAAATTAATATAGCCAAGATTTGAACGAACTCTCATGAGCTCCATAGTGAAACAAGTCATTGGATAATTCCTAAATCACCTCCATAGTGAAACAGGTCATTGGACAGTTCCTAAATCACCATGGATGGAAAGGATCTGCCATCTCTGTGAGAATATGAACATCTAGGATGAAAATCACTTCCTCTTAGAGTGCCCCTTAGAGTGTCCTGCTTACAACCACATTAGAGTTAGTAGCCTTTTAAGATGTCAAAATTATAGTGAGCTAGGGAGGTTTCTCTCCAAGCTTTTTGAACATAGGAATAAAATCTTAAATCAAGCTAAATAACTCTTTTCTCAGTGGACGTTAACCACCATCATCATCATCATTATATTTTTTTTATATACAAATTTTTCGTGATAATTTTATGTGATTGGTTGGAAATGAGTACACTTCATAATTATATATGATTATTACTTAAAGCCGTTTTTTACAAATTATGAATCACAAAAATCAAATTCCAAAAAATTATTTTATTTTATTTAATTCTATTCAAAAAATTATTATTTTTTAAATTTTATTTTCAACTTTAAAAATTCCAATATAATTTCAATTTAAATGTGAATTTTATTATTTCTCACCATTATATATATAATTATATTTTGTATAAATTTTATTTTATATTATTAATTAATTAAATTTATATATATTATAATATTTTATATAAATTTATTATTTTAATAATTTTTAAATAAAAATTATAAAAATAAAAAAATACACTAAATATCTATCCTTTACTTATGAATTATTATCCTCTATAATTAATAATTATAATTGATAATTAAAATTAAAATTAAAAAACCATCTTACAAAACACGACTCTATTAATTAATTGAAACTTAAAAACCATGTTCCAAGATAAAACACAGCTATCTGCGTAATTATATTTTGAGAGCATGGCTTCTGCGCCAGGTGATTTTGGATGGGAGCATAATTTCCATGCGACCCCAGTATTTACGCAGCCAAAAACTGCAATATAGAGGGATGGCTCTATCACAATTTATTACGAGTTACATAAAGTGGTAATATCACAATTTATCTTGAGTTGAATTTATCTTGAGTTGTCTATTTAGTTAGAGGAATTATGCAGACGGTCAAAATTAATATTGAGAATTTGGGTAATTTTTTTTAAGAAATCTTGCAATAGAAGTGTTTGAATCATGTTTTTGATAGTGAAAATAGATTAGCACCATCAATACATCAATCTCTAGAGCACCATAATATTGAAAATTTAATAGCTATAACCTAGATTTCCAAAAATCATGCCAAATTTTTTTTAAAATCTTACTTGAAAACGGTGTAATTAAGCTACCAATTTATTACGAGTTACATAAAGCGGTAAATTCAGGCGCTCGCGCCGTATTCTTTACACGCAACATTTGTAGATTATATGGGCGTAGTCTAAGGATGCTACGAATTGGACTTTCCGGCATCGTCTTTTTTTTAATTCTCCGACAAAGACGTTGACCTCTTCGACGGCCGTCTCCGTTTCCATTTCATCTCGTCTCCTTCCGTTGCCTACCGTTTCCGGCTCCATCTCCGTCGTCGGCACCGTTAAGGCTTGCCACCTCCACGATGCACTTGGGGTTGGCACTCAAACCGGCAGTTTTTCTCACGTGATTCAAACTCCGTATGGTGTGTGCTCGGTGGGCACCCGCCTTTTTTTCTCGAAGCACTGTGAGCTCCGCGTTCTTTATCTCGAAACTCCAACGACGATCCAGTGCCTCGTGTGGTGCGTCTTTTCCCCAGATCACCGCCTACAAATGGATTCTAGGCCTTACCGAGTTGCCGCTCGTGAATAACCGAGTGTTGTACAAATCGCGCCTCGGTCACATTGAAGGAGTATTCATTCTTCCTTCGTCATAGACGCACAACTCATTGATTTTCGAATTCCTAAGCTTTCCACTGCTTCTTTTTTGCTACGAATTTTTTAAATTTTTTATTAAAACACTCTTTCTGGAATTGGCCATTTTTCCCTTTATAATCTACCCTTTGAAGCCACGCTTGTCCAAGAACATGCCGTCGGGACAACTAGAATTTTCCCACCAAATTCTTCCTAATTTTATGAAGTTTTTGCTCGATATTTTCTGGTCAAACAAACTTTAATGGCAACCCGTTGTAGGTGCATATTTCATAATTGCCCAACATAAGCACACATCCAAAAGACAACAAAGTCTACAAAAACCTTTAAATCATAACTACACATCATTCACACAGAACCCGTAAAAATTATGTAACCATGATATATGCAAACAAAGTGATATATTTCAGATTTGATAGTCGATATGAGGTGTGTACATATAACAGGAGTAAGGAACTTGAGTAATTTTTTAAATTTTTGAGCCAACAATTCTTATTGAATTGGAAGTTACTTTTCCCTTTGTTATGACCGGCTCAACGAAACAAATTGTCCAAGAACATGATCCCGGACACCTTGAATTTTACCACCAAATTCCTCTCATTTTATTAAGTTTTTCTCGCCGATATTTTGTCAAACAAACTTTTTAATGGTATGTCACAGGTGCATATTTCAGCACTGCCTAACATAATACACATCCAAGACTACAAACAAGCTCATAAAACCCTTTAAATCAACTACACATCATTCACGTAACCCAGAAATTATGTAACAATGGTATATGCACAGGTATATTTCAGATTTGATAGTTTCAGATATGAGGTGTGGTACATACATCAGGTAAGGAACCCGAGTAATTTTTAATTTTTTGAGCCAACAATTCTTCTTGCATTGGAAGCATTTTTCCCTTGTTATAATCTCATTTTTAAACCCAACAGCTTGTCCAAGAACATGCTCCCTGGACACCTTGAATTTTCCCACTAAATTCTCCTTAATTTTATTAAGTTTTTTCTCGCCGATATTTTGTCAAACAATTTAATGGCATACCGTTGTAGGTGCATATTTCATAGTTCGTTCAACATAATACACATCCAAGCATCAAAACAAAGCTCATAAAAACACTTTAAATCAGCTACACATCATTCACACGTAACCTTAAAATTATGTAACCATGGTATATGCAAACAAAGTGATATTTCCATCTGATATCATATGAGGTGTGTACATATACCGTGAGTAAGGAACCCGAGTTTGATGCAACAAACTTGATATCTCCAATAATAGTGCCAAACTCACATAATAAATAAACTTCAACTTAGTCGGTATTTATTATTATTATCTCGTGTTTGTCTCTCACTTAGCTAGATTTCAAAACATGCCTTTCATATTTAAAGGCTTCTGATGGATATTCTTAATTTGTATTCGGTATGATCAAATATTTCATCAATCTATTCATCATTAGGTGCGAAGTTATCTCATTTAATTTTTTAAATTCTCATAAAGGTTATGCCTCAAGTTACATCTCCGAGTCCTTGATTTTGCTAATGCCGGTGAATGTATGGTTGGAATAAGCTCTATTATGTGTTGAAGTTAGCCATTGGAATTGATATGCATTTCACTTGTTTTCCTTAAGACAATGAGGTGTGTTTCCCGAGCTTGTTTTATTGAAGATAATAAGCCATGTAGTGTTGGTTTATGCGGATTGGAGTAGTTTAGCTATACCTGAAATCAGTCAAAACAGTGAGTGAAAATATCACCTAAAGTAGGTCGATTCAATTTGTATGAATATATCACCGAAAATATGATCAAAATAAGTCAACATGTTTTATTTACCAATATATGTAGAAGTACAAGTTTTGTATACAGCTATATTTCATAATTTTCTATAAACTTATGGTTGTAGGTGTATATCTCACTTCATATTTCTAGCAATAATACAATGTTATTTCCAGTAGATGAAAAACTTGAGTGTGCCACTTCCATACACACAGATACACTAAGAAATGACTATCACAGGTACAATAGTCTTCTATCACAATAGATGATGAAAATCATGGCCTGCTTCAGCAAGCATATAATGAAACTTGTGCCGCAGGGAACTAATACCAAAATTTAGTCACTATTCCAAGAAAAGGAAGGATACTACAACAAGAACTAGCAGAGATTGATTTAATTTATTGGCTGCCACATCCTCCTTTTAAAACCCACATCTCAAATCCTCAAGAGAGGTCACTAAGAGATGACACAAATGAATGAAGGAATGCATAGGAAACTCAACCTCTTGTAAGTTGGAGTATGGCCACTTTAATAGTAGGAACTCAGACCCTTTTTCTCCTCAACAACTTGGCTTAGATTTGTCTTGTGCGCTTAGTTTTCCATGAAAGCCTTCAACCTGCCAAAATCAAATATAAAACATGCTCACCCCAACAATTATCTGAATCATTTTAACAATATATAACTAACTACTGGGTTATTGGTTGGTAGTTTGTGAACAGATGACATGAAAAATATGTCAAGTTACCTATATTCACATATTTATATCAGACCTTGGATAATCTAGTGGAGACCATCGCATTAGCCGTGTCATTCAAATTCACAAGAAGCACTGAATCAAAAACCTATTCTAAGTGAATTACCAACATTCATTATAATGGAAAAAAAAACCCAGAGATGACTATTTACAAGCCACATAAATAAGCTACTTGTTCCATGAATAATATTATCATCAATGTTACAGCCAAAATGATTCCAGTTGCCTATCAAAACACACCCACGTCAATATAGATGTTTTTCAAGCTTCTCCTTTTTATGCATGTGTGATTCCATTTCATGTGGCCATAAGCCCATATTTTAGAAATGCATTAAAAAAGGTTGTTGATTTTGGCAAGGGGTATGTTCCCCCTGGGCCCAAGGCTTTAAATACCACTCTACTAAAGAAAAAAAAGGAAGGAGTGACAGACGGATTGGATCATATTAAACAGTCTTGGAGGTCTACGAGTTGCATAATTTTCATTGATGGTTGGCCGGATTTATGTCATCAACCATTGATTAATGTGATTTTTTATTGCCCTCGAAGGGTTTTTCTTTTGAAGGCAATTAATGCAATGGATTAAGTGAAGACACCATAATATATTTTCGGAATTTTGGATGAAGAATACCACATCAACCTTTCAAACAAACTCAGGAGTATGATCTAAAAAGGCTATAGTCAAACTAAGGAGTCTGATCTGAAACTCCATAAGAAGACCCCATTGCAATCTGTATATGCAAGAAAAAAAAATTGACATAATGTAAGTATACAAAATAAATTATAATAGTCAAGTCAGGTTAACCTTATAAATCTAATGTTTTCCAAGGAAATATTTCCATATTTGTTGGGTTAAAGAAGTTTAAACTGTGATTTGAGGTAAAATAATTCATTTCTTGTCTTATTGGTTGTGACTCAAATTTTTTCAAAGCTTATATCAGTATTGGCTATCTTAAGCCATGGTTGGTCCCATATATTTACAAACAGAATCAAATGCCACTATTTTGTGTTGTTATGTATTTGTATTCTTACTTTGTTTATTACAATGATGTTAAGCCTTATTCTAAATTATTCTATCAATTGGGAGGATCGCAAAGAGAAACAAACTTGAATCTACAAAAATATACCCAAGGTTGACACACCAATGCGTTGGTGTCTAGATTTCATTAAAATTTTGTTAAGGAAATACACCAAGGAATTGCAAAGAAGTATAGATGTACTCCAAACAAAATTTATATCAAGATGAGAGTGTAATTTGAACTTCACCTTCTCTATCATGTTTAGTAGATATGGAAGTATTTTTACTTGCATTCTTGTTGTCTATTGGTTATCATTGTTTCTTTATGGAAAATGTCAAGTTCAATTTAATGATTTTAATTTTGATTTTTCTTCTGCATTTGTAGACATCAATTCAAAATGGGAAAGAAAAATAAATGGAAGACTATCATGGACCTTGAGGTACCAGATCCTAAAGACAAGATCACATTTTCTAGTAAAGATTTAGTCTAGGCTGAATTATATAAAACAAACATGAATATTGATCTGATTGCAAAAATTCCTTTACATAGAGTTGATGACTTTATTAGAGGAGAAGAGATAAATCCAAAAGCTCCATGTACATTTATTCATCGACAAAGCAAACCCCCAAGCTCAAGGGCTAGTGCTGCATTGAGATATGAGTTGTAAGTATTTAAAAAATGCTATTGATATATGTTATTAATATTGTTTTGTTAATTTTCATATTTATTGACATCTCAAATATTTTGATGTATATATACTTGTTCATATGGCCCAAAGGAGATGATTCAATGAAACGAAGGTGCTCATTTGTGAAAAAGAGGGGCTGCCAGTGAAATTTCATTGTAAAGGTTATGGTTAATAGCCCTAAAATAGAAATATTAACATATAATATGTATGATCATGAAGATGGGAAGGGATGGCCCTGTCATGGACAACATGACACTTCAAGTGATGCCAGGTCTTTGCATAAGCCAAGACTTTCGAGGGACATGATTTCTTATATTGAAAGTTGTTTCTTTTTAGAAGTGCCAATTTACTGAGTCTGTAAGATGCACATTAAGAAATATGTGGACATGGATGCTACAGCTCGAGATAGAGATTTCTTCTTGTGCAGAAAAGATGTTGTCAACATCTATAATCGTTTAATGGAAGGAAATTACCAATTGAAAAAAAAAAAGATGAAATGAGTGTGTATCTTTGGTATCAAAAACACCATGATGATTTCTTCTTTTACCAAAAGCCCAATGGTGTTGAGGTCCCTTTTATAGCTGGAATACAAACGAAATGGATGTTAGAGACCATGGTGAAGCTATGTCATAACAACTTATTAGCCATGGATTCAACATTCAGTACAAATAAATATGCGGTGTGTTGCTAATGATTTATTAATTACAATCATTTGAGTTATCGCAATTTAATATGATTAATGACTTAAGTTTGAATTTATATTTTTTTTAATATGAAAATATCAATTGTACACACTCGTGGCTTTTGATGAGCAACAAAGTGCGGTTCCAGTTGCCTGGGTGGTGGCGTCTCGTAATACATCACAGGATATTGCACAATGGTTGGAGCCCCTCATGCATAGGTGTCATCAACTTCGTCCTAATTGGAAAGTCAATGCCTTCATGGTTGATGATGCATTGGCTGAAATAGATGCTTTGAGGTAACTTATATCTTCTTATTTTACATTGTAATTTATGTTTATTCTAAATATGTCACACATAAGATTACTTGAATTTGGCAGGAGAATCACAAGTTGTGAAGTGATTTTGTGTGTTTGGTATGTACGGAGAGCATGCCTAAAAAATGTAAACCGATTAGCCAATAGTCAAGAAAAAGCAAATGAGATGTTTAGTGACCTAGGGTCTATCATGATAAATTGCTCCAATGATACAATGACCAACGCAATCAATGGATTTTTCGGTAAATTTGCAAATGAAAATAAATTTTGTACTATTTCCATAAGAATTGGGTTGTTGGTGATAAGATCTGTAAGTTCACATACTCTTTTTTATATTTATATTTTTTGCTTTATAAAAATAGTGTATCTTTAATAAATGATCTTTTTTTATATTTAGGAATGTGGGTAAAATGTTGTGGAGTTCATATCATAGTTACTTGAAGACAAAAATTTTATCCGATCGAAGAAAGAAATGTTCTCATTGGATGGATTGGTTGTTCTATATCCTACTAACTAATGCTGAACCTTATTATCGATTCAAGGAAATTTTGAAAAAAGAAGGATATTTGAACAATTAGAAGAAGGAGAAGTAACTTGAATTGTCAATAGAAAAAGCTAGAAGAATTGCAGATAGTGATTGCAACCTTCATGAGAGTATATCTTATGCCTATTGGGTGAAGAGTCGAAGTAATCGTGATAATAAATATCTTGTCAGTTTTCACAGCACAAATTTTTTAACTTGTGAATTCCCATGGTCTATTCGTGGCAACATTTGCAAGCATGTCATAAAGGTAGATTGGTTGTATTCCCCCTTAATGGAATAAAAATTGTTATCATATCAGGATACCTCACCCAACTCATTGAATTCCCCTCTTCAGATAAGTATGGAGGAACCAAACCTTGATGCAGACACTAGCACAATCGTTATGGCTGGTGAAAATGTTGGCATAGAAGTTGAAGAACTCCAGCTTGCTAGAGAGGAGTTATTTGGCAATTTTGACTTGTTTCGAAACAGTACTCCTGCTACTTTGAGTAAGACGAATCAATTGATTGGTTTGGTTAAAAGAATGACAAACGATGCCAACAATCTTCATATTATGGATTATGACTTCACCCTTGGGTTGGGTGCTTTTGAATCGTCTTTGAAGAGGAAAAAGTGTTTTCTCAGTCCAAAAAAGAAAAGCAAAAAAGAAACAAACGAAGTGGTGGCTCGAAGATTGATTTAAATGTCCATGCATCTGAATATGAACCATTTCAGTTTCAAGACCTCAACAAGTGGGGCCGTCCTCACTGCAACCATGCATCCTCTATTGTCCCAGGTATGTTTCATAGAGTAATGAGATAAATATGTTTACATTAGTGTATATGAACATCATCATTTCTTAACTAATTTTTTTGTGAATTTTTGTAGAGGTACAACAATCCACTATTGTTCCTTCAACTCAAGAAGATATATTGATGCAGTGTCATTCTCACTTTCCTACAATTTCAGGTACATTAGATAGAACTACTAATTGATGTAATCAATATTTTCACGTGTGTATTACTTTTTGTGCCAATATGTTTATGATGAGAATTGTGATGTTATACTTATACATATAGGGGATTTTTCTATGGATGTTCCTCAGTTGGAACATGCTTCATTGGTTGACAATTTTCTAGTTGGTGATTTGTCAGGTATGTTGTGATAGTTTTGCTCTCAATTTTTTTTATTAGCGTATTGGACATTATTAATATATTTTTATTTTCTGTACTATATTTATACCAGGTAGTCATAGTATGAGGAGAGAAGCATCTTCTTCTACCATACAAACATGCCCACAAGAGGGTTGCAACTCCAAAATTTCCCAATTTTCTACTGGAATACCTAATCATATTGAATGATCCATTGCAGTAAAGTAAACCCCCATATCAGGTATTTTATAAATTTGAAAAATATCTAAGTTGTTAACATGAATAAGATAATGTTTTTCTAACTTGGATAATTGGATTCATGACAGGGATGCTCTAAATTTTTGAAATACCCTCTATTCTCACTAGGAAGTTCTTGTATGGCCTCAAGAAGCTTCCAAAAGATCATATTTAAGTTTATTTGATCTCATGCATGTTGCATGCCAATCTATACATGAAGCGGTTTAATATCACTGCTCCTGGAAAATACTATGGATACTATGAGAATAATTACTTATTTTTACTTGACATGCAAACAAATTTAGAATGGAAAACATATTAAAGGAAAGATTGAAGATTTATGTATTAACACAATGTAACCAATTGGGAAGGAATAACTTCGAAGTAGCTGGGTTAAATTATAGACTTCCCGATTTTTATTTTCCAAATGAAAAATTCTTTTTTTCTCCTCACATGTTGAATAGAAATATTCGTTTAGCTCCATGTTCATTAATGTTGAATAATGTTATTCTGTTGTTTTGGGTTTGCACTAGTGTAACATGGATACTTTAGAGAGCAATGCACATCTTCCAAAGGTCAGGCGATGAACACGTATAATTTGTAATAGTAATTCATGAATTTTCATTTGAGATTATTTTTGATTTGCATGCAATAAAAAATATGTATAAGGTTCATGCTAAAGTAGAATTCTTTGCCTGAAAGTAAAATTTGTTAATCCATTTGAATCTTGAGTAGTTATTTTTCAATGTTAATCTTTACCTTATAAAATTTATGGTCCATATTTCCATATTCTAATGAATGTGGCAAGTGATGATATATGTGAATAGTTATTTTTGAAGAACAATAGACTGATACTAAATGAAGATCTAATTCCTATGAACCTCAATGGTTTAGGCTTTTGGTTCTTTTGCTCTATGGGGTTGGAGTATGTGTGGCACCATTTTTGAGGAAGTTATGATCATTGATTACTATAAACTTGGTTTCGTAACATGGAAAATGTATTGTATTAGTTTGTTATGAAGGCATTTATTGGCCTATAAATTTAAGTTGTAAGGTTATTGTATTTTATTGTAAGTTGCAACTTACGTAATATCCCTAAAGAAATGTTACAACAAATACGAGGTGTGCATAGACGTAAAAAGCACATAAAACAGAAACACGCAATCAGAACACAAGTTGTCACCAAAATCTATGTTGCTGAGTCATTTTATTAATAAGAATGGGTGTACAAGAAATGTGTTGGAAAGAGTTCACCTGGGCTTTCTCTATGCAAGCTAGCAAAGCCACAAATTTAGTACAAGTCACCCTTCTTCCTTCAATCATAGTGCTTCCCTAGTTCTGCACTAGAACTACCCAGAAATATGTTGCTACCTGAATAGATATGTTGCTAGGTCCCTCTCCACTGCTCAGAAAATTTTGGGAAATTAATCTTAGCGTCCCTACACAATACCCAGAAAAACGCACAAAGGGTTTGGCCAAAGGTTGACCTTGGAAATTCAGCCCTCTTTTACTAGAGTGGCTCTACTGCTAGGAAGAATGTTCCTCCTGTGAAATTTGTTGGTAAAGGCTCCCAAAATGACTGTAATCCTTGTTGGAAGGCTCCCCAAGCCTCCCCACAAAATATCCACCTCAGACTCCCCTCACTCCTCAGCCTCCCAAAGTGACTCCACCAAGTATTGTGCAGTCCCTACGTTGCTATAATTTCCTCTGTGTTGTGGTACCCCATCTACCCACCTTTCCTAAGTGCAAATCGATATGATGGAAAAAATGGAAAAATTGGATATTTCAATTATTAAAATGCTAGGTAGGAATATCACAAACTATGCGATATGTTGCTATAATAATGACCCAGTTGTCTTGGTGGATGCCCTAGATGTGATGATGCATGGCCTAAATGGGTTGGAGTTTCCTATTGTTAATAATTTTTTTAGAATTTATGTAAAAAGATGAGATTTTCTTTTCTTTTCTATTTGGCGAATCATAAGATGCTCAACTCATGCATTTGTTCCAAAACAAAATCAGAATCAAAGAATACACAACATTTGGATGGGTCACCCCATGCAGTGAGGGATGGATTGATAAAATCCCTAAGGGCACTTTGGCAACATTGTATATGGATTAACTTAGAGAGAACCATAGCCAAGATTAATCGTAAGATGTTCAACTCATGCATTTGTTCCAAAAGGAAATCACAATCAAAGAATACACTAGAATTTTCAAGTATTAGAATCAAAGGCTAGACTCTCTACAAAACTGGACAAATATCTACATGTCAATCCAAGGCTGAAAATCCAAACTAAGATAAGAATGTTTGAACCTAACTCTTTGTAAAAATCTATTATTGTAGCTGAAGAGAAAAAGGTTCATGATGAAGCTCTAAAGAAAAACATATTTGGATCTACTAAAAGGGGTTATGCATATGAAAGGAAATCTGAGGGTGGAAAGTATTAAATGTCACCAAAAACGTACTATAAATGCCCCCATATGTTGTTTCAAGGACATATCTTCAACCCTCAACCATCAAAAGGCTCGTGTAACAACAAAATATATTTTCTTCACATACACATTGCATACAATAAGAGTGTTGCATCTTCAGGCTTCCTGTAGGCTTTAACTACTGCAAGGTGTGTGGGTACTACTTCTCAAATCTTTAATGGCTACTGCAAGGGGTCTTCTCCATGTATGCTCCAATTACAAAGGTTAACATCAGTAACTAGTAAGTGTCTCTAAGACTCTTCATGTCACCCAAACAGTCTTCTCCATGGCTACTCCATGAGCACTTCAACAATGCTCATTCTACATAGATAATCCCTTCAAGACTGCCTTCAATGGTTTTGCAACACAGTTGCCTCAAAAAGTGCACAACGGTCCTCAAAGTAACCTTAAGTTTCCTTCATTATATTTTTCAAAGTCAACTCCATAAAACCTACTTTCAAATGATCCCAAAATATGCCAGAGGTTCTTTCAATCCCAAAAAGAGGCCTTCCTTAAATGGATGGCCCTTCTTTTTATTACTTTCTTATTTCTCCTCTAAAATTTCTTTTTTTATTTTTAAAGTCATCTTATAATCCCCTTTTGATAGCATAAAAGGCCTTGCAAGGCTTAGGTATTCATTGAGATGTTGTAGGAATGCATATCTAACCCTCATAGAAGAAAATAGATGCACCTATACATTCTTCATCTATACGCCTAAGGTATATTAGGGGTTTCCATCAACTATATAAGGCTTAATGATTAGATATGCTTAGGACTTGACATCAATTACCCAGGGCTTAGGTATTTTCCATGCATCTAGGGTTTCATTGTTACCCTTGGCACCTAGGGTTTTCTCTTAGGGTTTCAATCATTTTCTTTCATATACCTAGGGCCGGATTCAGCAATACACCCATGGTTTGTCATCATATTGACATCAATGACAACTTTATCGAATAGAATCCATTATCTATGAACTATGTTTTGGAAGGCAGTCTTTGATATAAAACCAATCACATATGACTTGTATAAAATCTTGTAAGACTAAACCTTGTTTAGCTTGGAAATCCATTTAAATTATGTATTTGAAGAAGACCACTAAACACAAATGGATTCAATATTGTGTGCAAGAGGAGATATAGGTTCTTGAATAAGGCCATCTTCATTCTCTCCATATTGAAACCTAAAACCTGAAAAGAAATTGTTTAATTTATGGTGATCTTCTAAAGAGATAGGATTTTGAAACGGTTTAATGTTAATTCTATGTAAGGTTAATGGTTTCCCCCTCATGTACTGGATTTTTGTTTGCATAATAGGATTTGGTCACAAATTATAACCCAAGAGGAAGGGGGTTCACCATACTGTTGTGTTTTTCAGAGATAAAAAGAGAGCAAAATGACTAAGCTCAAGTTAGTCAATGGGTGACATTTTGTTTCACAAAAGCTAGAATCATTCAAATTAACCTCTATTGGGCATGTGTAAAAATATGTGTATGTACTTATATTTGTACTTGTTGTGTTTTTCCCAATTTATTCCTGATCTGATTCAAACTCTTGACTCTTTTTCCTCAATAAGTGCTTGTCAATTCCAAGCCCTGTGACTATGATGTAGATTATTAAAGAATCGGATAAGGAATTTGAATGAGTCTAGCTTTTATGAAACAAAGTGTCACCATTGAATTGACTTCAGGGACAAAGTATTGCTAAGATTACAGTTCTCATTTTTAGATGGATGTGTGGGAAATAGATGGAATATTTGTTTGTCCCAAGATTTTTTCATGGATATTGCTAAGATAGCAACTTCTCCTAACTTTTCCATATACCCCATGGAGGTAGGTAATGTATTGTTTTGTCCCCAAGAATCAATATTGTCTAATGGCTACTATGGAAACTTTTGTTGATGTTTTGGTCAACCATGGCAGCATTGGTAAAAGTCTTGTTTTACTTTCAGAATTGAGTAATAACAACTCGGCTGAATCACATGGGCAACCCACAAGGACATAAACAAAGTGTTATGGTGTGATTTTGCTTGAATTTTTTATTGTAGAAGTTGGATACCAAAATTTTTAAGTTGATGTCCTTACTCCAATTGTTGATGAGATATAGGCATTTCAATTTTCTCTCAGTGGAGAAGGAACTGATAAGTACACACCCGTGCATTTGATTTGTTGCTGTCTGGAGGGATGGTTTTTTTTTTCCAATACATGATGCAATATAACATAGCTTGAAATGTATATTTTTTGTTATTAAGGCAATTGCATGTGATGAACACTTACCTTGAGGATGTTTCTTGAATTGATAATTATATTATAATATTTATTTGTTATTTATATTTTTTAATTTTTTAATTTATGCCACAGCATATCCTTGGTGCATAACATCTCAATATTCTAGTTAAAGTAAAGTGGGGAAGGGAAAAAATGTGATTTGTCTCTTTGGTTGATTTGGACCTCCATGAGTTGTAAGATTAAATAAGTGTTGGTGCAGCTTTGTACATGTGATTTTTCTGAACTTGTCATTTAAAGTTGTGCATTGAGTAGTATAAGGGCATTCAAGTATTTAAGCTTTCCCATGCTTGGAGTTGACAAGAACTCATTGAGGAAAAAGAGTCAAGAATATTTTGAATCGGATCAAGAATAAATTGGGAAAAACTCAACAAGTACAAAATATAAAGACAGACACATATTTTGACACATGCCCAACACAGTTTAATTTGAACGAATCTAGCTTTTGTGGAACAAAATGTCACGTAATGACTAACTTGAGGTTACTCATTTTGCTCTTTTTTAATCTCTGAAAAAAACAACAGTATGGTGAACCCCCTTCCTCTTGGGCTATAATTTGTGACCAAATCGTGTTATGCAAACAAAAATCCAGTACATGAGTGGGAAACTGTTGACAATACATAGAATTAACATTAAACCATTTCAAAAACCCTGAAAATATCTTATTTGAAATGAGAAATATCATGACCGCCCAAACTCTCATTGAGACAAAAAAAAATTGAAATCAGTTATTTTTTGAGAGGTACTCAGTTATACAACTGTTTCTGCCAAGTTTTGTACCAAAAGCTACAAAAACTGATCAAATTGTCACAACCCTCTTTTTTTTCCTTTGAAAACCTACAAAATAGAAAAGATTATGCCCTTTTTTTTTTGGCCAAAAGTAGTGCTCTAATAGAAACTGTTAAGTACTACAAAAATGAATATTGAATCACATACAAAATACATAATCCTTACAATTGTTTCTTTGATGGGACAATTTCCTAATGAGGTAAGCTCTGATCACAATAATTTAAAAACAGATCTTTAAAATGGATAGCTGTGGAAGTTTAAGTTTCTTTTTTATTTCCAATTGATTATTTTATGTTCTTGTAGTGCTAGTCTTTAGGCTTGGCTGGAAGATTCTATTAATGATAAATAATATATAGGAGTAGGGAGATATGTAGGTATTTTTTTATGAAACTGTAGATCGGTTTTTGTTTTTTTGAGTGTCGAACAAACAAAAGATATGTATATTTCACTTTTTCTTTAATATCATTATATTTTTTCCTTTAAAAAAAAATACATTGCAATTTCTCCTTCATAGGAAAAAAAAGAACACTCTTTAACTAAGAAAAGCTATAGCTAGCTGCAAGTTGTTAAAGGACTCAAAATTTGACATTTCGGTGTTACTGGAAATTAGTTTACGGCTCTGTTTCAATCTCCATTTTTCCATACTAATCCTCGCTACTTAGTAATGTCACGGGTGTATTCCTTACTAGCTACTAAGGTCACAGGTGTATTTGTATAGTAAATATTAAATAGCATTAGCAAAAAAAATTCTAAATTCTTTGTAGTATGTGACCACCTAATGTATGGTTATATTAAATAGTGTGGCAATAGAAGATAAATCCCATGAAAACACTTGTTTTGGTTAATAGTGAACACTTATCTAAGTTTAGTGTTAAGCCATTTTTCAAGGTTAATGCTGATGCAATGCTAATATTGAAAATCTCATTTTGGTTCATGCCCACTTGTATCTAGCATTTTGGTTGGGACAACAGATGAAATATGTCCCTGGTTTAGTGATCTGAGTTTTTGGAGGCCACCATAATGTTTGGCATCCCTATCATCAACGGATATAATTTGTGCTTGATATTCCCATGAAGCCTACTTCATAGATATGGTATGGATGAGCTATCGTGCATTGTGAGTCTAACTTTTATGGACCCAAGGACTTCACTGACATGCTAAGTACAATTACAAGCCCAAAACAACCAATTCCATCAACAGAAAACTGATATCTCTGTAACAACATGTTAATTTAGAGCATTGGTCTGCTTTTACATTAACTTCAAATTATCATAACAGGCACTGCAATAGCAATTATAGAAACTGGGAAACTAGGTAGTGAACAAGCTTGCAGAAATCCTCAAGAAATACTATTGATAAAATAAAAATCAACTGTACATAATACATAAAACATTCCTAAGAACATATGCTCAAACCTAAGAGGTCTCTGACCGATTCCCATACAATAATTCACCCAGATATCCCTACTCTAAGCCTATGAGTTTTCTTATAATGAGAACCCTCATATTTGCCTCATTATCTTTCTCAACTGAACCAACTGAAATGATCTTAAAGAAAGTTGAATTCCTTTATAGGAAAGATTGCATGATCTGTGTTGGATAGGTGAAATTTTAAATTTCTTAAAAAGGCAAATTTCATCATTAACTTTCACACCATTTTAGAAAAATGGCCCTAAATATCGCCAACTGATGAAGAGGCAAAAGGTAGCAAATTTCAACTAGTTATAAGAATGATTGCTTCCTCCTTACCAAGATTTTCAAATGCACGGTGGCTGATTCTGATCCATTAGACTTCTAGAATGATTCTTGCCAACATCCCAAGGGGGAAACCAATTATGCAACAGATCCCGTCATATGCTCATTGTAGATGTTGCACTGGAAACTACTAAAGAAAACAACAAGGAAAAAATTGCAAATAGTTTCAAACCAATAAGACCAAAAATACAAATGGTTCCCAACCCTCCTCTGTGTGGAGAGTCACCTCATCTTCCTCTTTCCCTAGAGGCAAGGTTTCATCCAAAAGAAGTGGCTATTTGGAAGGCACCGTGAAAGGAAAAGTTGACAAACTTGTTATGAATGTTTATAGGACCATTTGGACGAGGTAAGGTGCCAATGATTGTTTTCCTAGTCAATCATGCATCAGACGTTGTGTTTTAGAGTAGTGGCTAGGGATCTGCTTTACAAGATGCGTGATTGAAATGGATCTGATTTCATCACCACAAACTTTTCCCCCAAGCAAAGAAACAGAGACCGTTAACAAAAAAAAAAGAAAATTGTGCAAACTAGTGTGTAATGTATAGCTTGGATTTGAAATGTGTTAATTCGAGTTAAGTCCCATAGATATAACAAATCTAGAAAAATTAGAACATACTATTGTAGAAACACATAAGAATTTAAAGTCCATACATTTTCCTGTGGGATTTGAATATTTACATTTACAAGATAACGGTGATCGAAACAGTCAGAATTTCACATCTATCCCATCACATTTTGAAGGGAGGGAGCAATGCATGAAAGTTGCAAAACCATTGAGAGCACTCAACACCTTGTGGCGAGGCTTGATCCTATGCTCCAAGCTATCACAAGACACAAGAAGAGGATATGAAAAAATAAATTTTGGAGGAAGCCCTGTAGTATGCATCTAAAAGTCCATGCTTTCCTACACCTTATCCATGGATGTTTTTAATATAGGTGAGTGCCTCATAACAAACTCCTTGATGTCATCTTCAAGGTGCCCAAAACTTGTCAAATGTTTCAATTTATTTTCCCAAAATTCAGGCCTGTTACGTCTAATTATAATATGAGGTACTGATTTGAAAACACTCGAGACATTAACCTCCGATCCGAACATGGCCATTGCAGAAGATCTGAAATTAGATATTCCGTTTGCGGTTTCATTTCTCAGTTGAATTGCGCTAACAATGAAATTTGAATTGGGCACACGCCATATTGGAGTTTGAATCACTCTGAAAATGTTGCACGCATAACCTGGATCTGTCAATTTGGGTTTCGAGAGAAAGAACGTGGAGGTTCTGAGCTTGGATCTAGTGCTTCGAGGAAAAAAGGATTAGTTTGAGTGCCACTGAACTGCTACAGAAGTGCTTCATGGAGGTGTACGGAGATGGAATGGAAACGGAGACGGCAACAGAGAACGACGATGGAGGGAGACGGAGATGGAATGGAAACGGAGACGGCAACAGAGAACGGCGATGGGCAACAGAGAAAGACAGAGAGGCAGGGTCAACGTGCTGCCGGAATATTTAAAAAACTAGTGCTGAAAAGTCCAATTCGTAGCATCCATACACTACGCCTTTAGTAAGGGAATGGACAGAATCATGTCCTAAATTTTATGCCGCATATACATTGTTGTTCTTTTTGGACACTCGAATACTTAATTAGTTGTAGACAACTATGGCGTTGAATAGATGTGGGGGTCTACTAGAGATGCGTGTAATGGATGCCCGTTTTTATGGATCTGCTCGCTGGGCGTTTGTCGTGGATCTGTCTTTTTCCACCTTTTGTTTCTATCCTTGAATGGATGGATACCTAATGTGTATATACGCGTGGAAGGTTTAGAGCTTCCCGTTCGCATAACTCAGTGCTATCCTCGCTGCACTTCGTTTGTTGGTGAGATCCCTTCACTCGGCCTCGGGAACCTAAAGCTCGAAGTGTTTGGTCCGCGCTAACAGCATTAATTACGCCTTAGATCTTAGGGTTTAGGGTTTCAGTTTAGGGTTACACCTCCCTGTTCTTCGGTGGATTAGTTATGCCATAGATCTTAGGGTTTCGGTTTAGGGTTACACCTCCCTGTTCTTCGGTGGATTCAATATTTAAGATATGTTGAGAGCGGGGAGGTTGGATGCAATACAGTAGCAAAAGTCCTCGGGCGAGAAAATAAATCAAACATCATCGCAAGGGTTTCCCATCCCTCTGCTGAGAGAAGCATCGAAACAGGAGTCCGATTTGTATCGTTAGGGTTACGTTCAAGGCGATCCAGAGGCTTCTTCTAAACTCTAAGCGTCAAAACAGGAGTTCAAATAGTTGTATCGTTGGGGTTTCGATCAAGGCGATTCAGAGGTTTCGAATTTTCATGTAGCAAACAGTTTGTCGAATCAATAGAAATGAACGGAATTAGCAGCTCTCTCATGGGTTTCAGTGCACTATCGTCCATTCGGATGCAACCCACTAGCCATGACTACAGATGTTCGCCGTTTTCGCAACGGGTGTTTTTTGCCTGGATCGGCGGTGAACCGAGTGTCTCGGTGGCCATCCCTCCCATTTATTCCTTTTGCCTTCCTGCTCTCTAAATACAAACTTATGCAGCTTTGGCTTGGATTATTCACAGATCTATAGCCAATCAAGAATATACAAGTGGGTAGCAGGCATGCAGGTAAGGCCAGGCATTCTTCTCTATATTCATGTTTCAGAATTTTGCAGCAAACATCGTTTGTGATATTGGTATGTCCAGATCTATCGAAATTTCGTATTTTTTTATTACTCTGAGTCGGATAATCAGTGCTAAATATTTATTCAAAACTTCGCATTCAAAATAGACGTTCTCTTCCATTCCTTGTGTTAATTGTTTGGTTATGCCTGATATTTGCATTTCAAATGTTGCACTACTGAGCCATCAATGCTGATAAATATATAAAATATATTATGAATTCTAGCTGTTTTCTCTGAAATATAGAAAAGGGTATTCTGCACCTTTCAAAAGATTTCCAAGAAATGTAGTTATCTCTATAAGTTATTGCTGTAATTCATATAATGCCTGTTAGTAGATTGGGTTGCAATTAAAACGTTTCATGGAGGAAAAATTGCAAGACAGTATAAGTTTGATCGAAAGAGTCAGCCAGACATGAAAAATATTAAGGTTGCAAGTATAGAATATTCGAACCACATAACCAGTCGAAAGGTAGATAGATGCACAAGCATCTCTGCAAATGGAAACGTTTTTTATGTTTTTATTTTTCTTTAGATATGGTTGCCTTTGGCTTTAAAAGTGGTTGGCTATGGGTTGGCTTTGGCTTTAAAAGTGGTTTGCTATGGCTTTCACTTTGAGGAGAAACGCTTCCTTGACTTCTCGTGGAGTGAATGTGTGCAACGCGCTCGTGCTTTACTGATACAGAATTCGGGTGTTTTCAATATTTTAATTAGGGTGAAGCTCTACATAAATGCTTCTTTCTGTTTATTGGAATTGTGGTATAATAGAGTTAATTGCTTATGGTTAGGTTTGACTCTTTTGCTCGAATCTATGAATGCTCCTCTTTGTTTATTGGAGTTGTGGTGTACTATAGTTAATTGCTTATGGTTAGCTTAATTTTTTTTTACTAGTTTTCTCAGTTCTACTGGAATACTTTATGTTGGAAAAATAGACATTTGACTTTTTTTATTCAGTGTCATATTTAGTTAGCTTGTTTTTATTTTTAATTTAGCACATATGTTTTATTATAAACTTTGTCCACCATCGACGTAAATCAACTTAAGCCTTCGGTTTTATGGTCACAAAAGTTAACAAAATTTCAGCACAGCATGAAAGTGCGTTAATTTAGCCACTTTATGTGTCAATGTTGAAAACTTTTTTCCCACCATCATATACGTTGACAATGTGTTTTGGTTTTTGCAACTTGCTTTTCTTTATTTTATATTTCTATGTTTTGAGGTGCTATATGGCATCGGATTAACATATCGAAGAGGGTGGTATAGGTTTGTCGAGCTTGATATCAAAATATCTTTTATAACTGGCTTTTCGAAGCTCTGACTCTCGCATCTATCTTGTCGAAAATATTTAGTCACACTGCTTCAAAACTTATTGATGTATAAAAACAAGCAAACAAGCGTCTAAACCAAACTTAAACTTCGTGAAATTAAACCATAAATCTAAATTTGAAATCGATTCGAACGATAAATTGACCTCATTCCCTACCGAAAGCTCCATAGAATTGTCGAGGGACATGACGTTCCAGAAAGAGATTTTGCAAGGGCGTGTTAACCGGGGCTTGTTACGTTGATCAGAGAACCTGAGGTTGAAATTGGTTTGTCTAATTTTAGAAACTTCATGTAAACGATAGCTATCTCTAACACAGATACTTAATTTGACGCAGCTCTGGCATACGTGTTCCAAATTTCGCACTGAAGACATACATTGAACAAATCCATAATCCTATTGCACTCCTACATCTAGGTCCTGATTCAAAGTGGTTTCATTTGTATCTATGTGCTTCTCTGGTCACATTACTCATTACCATGAAATACTAGTGACATTGCCATGAAATACTAGCCTATTCCTTAATACATTTTCTCAACTCTGAAATTCAGCGTTGAATATATCGTTAGTTGATTACATCCTTAGCCCTAATGCACTCCTACATCTAATTCATGAATTATATTCTTTCTATTTATATCTCTTGTGCTTGTCTAGTCACATTACCACTACGAAGCAAAACCAAATCATTGATGCATTTTCTCAAACCCCTCTAAATATTCTTATCTCTTACACGTTTCTATCTTTCACAAGAAGGTATAATATCCGTAACAAGTAATCTGTAAATTATTCAAGGTATTCCACTAATCAACTAAACCACTTGGTATACCAACTAAATCAATTGACAAATAAATCTACAAAACAAAAATCAAGTTTAAGAAAATTGTAATTATAATAAAAAGAAATTCTATGAGAATTTATACGAGAGTTTTAATGTGTAAACATTACATTAATTAGAGTGTTTTGAATGGATACTTATAAGCTCAAAACACTTACTAGTAACACAACACCAATACTATCCATTTTTATTGCAAAATGGACTAGTCATCAATTTCTCCTCTATATTGAGCTTCATACTATCCTACTTCTATGAAAAATTTATGGTGCCTTCATCTACAATCATTTCTTAAATCTCTGGTGTTAGATAGATATATGAACCAATTGAGAAGTTTCTCTAATTTTCAATTAATGAAGTTATGGGTATTTTTTCTCTTTGATATATGCTTTTATCTTGAGGATTTGTGGAGAATTTATGTTAACCAATGCATGACAAGATATTAACAGTGTTTAGTAGCTCTAGATCTTGTGATCTTTGTCATCTCCAAAGTTTATGTAGAATAATTTATTCTCACTATATTTTGTACATGTGGGCTTAGTTGAAACATAGTCCTTTTGATATTATTTCAGCCATTTGCTGAGGAGTCAACCTTGTTGGTTTAGGAGAGGGAAAATAATATTTGTTATATTTATTAGTGATTGATTTTCTAGTGGTCGTGTTTTTACTTTCAACTTTTGTGAGAATGGAATCATGCTCTAAGTATTTGTGATCAAGGTATGAAAGTCTTGTTGGATTCATTCTTATAAATCTCTCATAAATTGGTATAAAAAGTTATTCTATACTAGTAATTGCACCACATGTCGCAAAGGAAATGCCATAAGGTTGTGGTATAGGAAAGAATAACATATAAGCAAGAATACATAGTAGGAACTTTCTCAGCTCCAACTGATCCTCCAGAATAAGGGGTGAAGGATTATGTTTACTAGACCTCAAATCAAAATATCCATATTAGGTAATTGATGTGGAACAACTTCTTTGTTATTAATTGCATGCAAGATGTGTTTTTCATAATGGATGAGACATTTTGGCCAAAGTACTCAAGACCTCTATATGATTAAATCTGCATGTTTATTTATTTATTTTCTGCATGAAGGACGCACTTGGTTTTTATGAGAAAATTGGGCATACGTCACCCTTCAACGAAATTATTTGCTTCTATCACATTCACAATATGGAATTCCTCTAATATTGCTCCTAGAACTATGACTCTGTTTTACAGCTAGAATTATTTAATGGAATAAAAACTTATCACTATAACATGTTGTACTTCATAAGAGACTACTAAGAAGCTTAAGTATGGTAAATCCACCTTCACCTTTCATTTGAACATAGGGCATAGAGTTATCTTTATCATCAATTTTATGGATAAGAGACGTTTCGACCCTTTTTAACCATTGGGGATGATTAATTAATCTCAATTTTATGGATAAGAGACATTTGGACCCTTTTTAACCCTTGGGGATGATTAATTAATCTCATTTCAGATAATTTATATTAATAAATTATCTACAATAATATTTCCATAATTCCTCTTTGAATGACCCATATTTCACTTCTTTAGAACTTTTTACCTCAGTTACAATAGCAAACATCATGAAGACCCAAAAGTAAGAAGAAAAAATTAGCTTATAATCAGGGAATCTAGTAACTTCTTTAAGGATCATAATTCAAGACTTTAGTGCCTTCTAAAGATGATTTATTTTCCCATCAAATAAAAAGCAACAATAAAATTTTGTAGTGACAAGAATGAGAACAAATTTTAAATGTAATAACTCCCTTCCCTAGTGATAGTACAATTTTATTTTGAAATGAAATTATTTTCCCGATCTTTTAAATAATAGATTCCTCCCCAAGTGACCCTTTAGAGAAACTCTTTTTTCAACTCATTGCAATAGGTAAGTGTATTTTGTCTAGTATTTTATGAGACATTGAATTTAAGGGCAGAGGTAAAGAGACTACTAGACAAAAAAGAGCAGAGTGACTGAATGTCAAATGAAAATAACATTGAGGAATCTCTTCTATTTTTCTCATGTGGGCCTTCTTCAATTGATCAGGTAGTAAGAACTTTCTCCTCCAGAATAAGCGGTGGAGAATTATGTTGAGTAAACTAACTACTCATGTAACATTGAATCCTCCTTACAATTGGAATGTTTCTCTTCCCATAAATCTATCTCGGGTTATAATTATAGTTTTCTCTTGTTTATGAATAAATTGTCTCTATATCACTGTTGTCTGTCTCCTTTTGAGCGCTTCCTTCAATCAGTGAGATAATGTAGCTCATTTGGATTCCAAAATCCTTGAGTAACCCAATTTTTGAAGAGTCCTCTTCTGTTTTTAGTTATGCGATTTGGTCATCCATAGCCTTGTCAACATGATTTACTTCTAAAGAATCATACATTCTTGCAAAGTATCCATTGTCCTTCTTTTCTTCTTCCATATAGTTCATATCTAAATCAATGGAACATGAGATCAACTTTGTGACATTTTCCAAATTCCAAGATTTTTCATTGCATTTCTCATGGAAAATGGATTCCATACATTCAACGTTATGCCTTTTTAGGGTTTGTTGTAAGGTTGGAAGCCTCTCTTCACCATGTATCCTTTCTTCTGTATCATTGACTTTGATACAAACAATTATTACTAACCCCTTTAAAGGTAAATTTAGTGTTATTTAAGAAATGAGAGTTATGAACATTCATCATTATTGCTCAAGATAAATCGTGTCCTCTCAAATAATTTGGAAATTTAAAAATGATCAAATATTTTAAAAATTTTCATTATTAACTTAATCTTTTTATATATTAAGAAATAATACTCATGACTTATAAAACAATCGTAACATAAATGATATATAACAAAAAAAGGCATGTATTTTTTGAATAATAAAAGAGTTGTAATGAAATTAATACATAATAAGAAAAACTATGTATATTTGGATGTATGAAAATTAAAATACATTTTATTAAGTAAAATTTTAAAAGAATAATGCTTATAAACATTCAAAAATAATTTTATTAAATAATTAGTTTAGATCGAGAGTTAAGATTGATTTTGGCCATCTTAGTTCACCCCTATAAAGAGACTACATTCCACATGAATACCATGGGTCAATACCATGGGCTGTATTTATAGTTTATCATTATTTTATTTTATTATTTTTATTTTTTATTGTATTTTGACCTAGTTAAAATGTTCACTACATTATGTCAATCTTTTTAATTAATTTACTTTTATTTTTAATTTTGTGTAATTTGACATAGTCAAAATGTTAAACATGACATTACAATCCTTCTATCATACTTTGTTGGAGAGCATAGTAGCACAAAAATGTAATATTTAAATATATAAATAGTTATTTTCCTTTTTTATATAGTTTTTTATCCATGTAATATAAATTAATTTTTTTTTGTGGAGTTTAACTTTATGGTACAAATTTTATTATAAATAAAAATTTTATAATACAGAACAAAAAAAACTATGTATATTTGGATGTATGAGAATTTAGATACATTTTATTAAGTAAAATTTTAAAAGAATAAAGGTTATAAACATTTAAAAATAAGTTTATTAAATAATTTAGTTTAGATCAAGAGTTAAGATTAAACCATTTTAAACACATCTATTTATTCAAATAAATTATATTGTGAATATGTTTTCTCCTATTATTAGATTACAAAATTATTGTACTCCCTAGTAGTTAAAACAACTTTATTAATAAAGAATTGAATGCCAAAGCAGTGATTTTTTGATGTATAAACTATTTGTTTTATATGTCGTTGAATTTACATTACCTATTATATTCAAAACCCATGGGGAGGTATTGAACATGGGAGCCAACTTTAGGTAAATAAACATTCACATTGTCAACTTGGAAAAAAAAATTATAATCCTAAAATTCTCTTACCTAATCATATTTTTAAATATATAATTGAGTTTCATTTAGTAAAAAAAAAGGCAATATTAAGAACCTCCTAGAGTTATAAAAGGTAATTGACATGGAAAATAAAAAATCTTTGCATGAAAACATACAAATGTTAATCTTAATTGAATCATTAAAAAACTAAAAAGGGATAATATAAAGTATCCTAATTTTATTATGAGAACTAAATTCTCCTATATGAAACAATGATTGCTTTCATCATTTCAAGAGCAGTAAAAAAGGTTTAATGAGAAATCACTAAGAGATATCTGGAAGAAACTATTGAATTGCTGAACATGTGTTACTCTATGGTGTTGCATATTGGTCATAAGGAAATTTTTGAATTGGTGAACATGCCTTTCTATATGGGGGATAACTTTCTTGAATTTTATACAAGACTGTGAATTTGCATGTACCTTATACTACATTAACCATGAAATTGTCAATATTTAGAGCACACTTGTCATCACATTTTTAGAGAAAATTATAATAGAGTATCAGATTTTTCTTATCAGATCTAAATGTTCCTATATAATGTTCCTATATGGAACAACTACGTTCTGCCTCATAGTTTAAATTTGTGTAGGGAGGAGAGGAGTGTCAAGGTGCAAGCTAGCATAAGAAGAGGAAGAAGAATCTTGTTTGGGACATGAGAATCTTGTTTGGGAGACTCAAAGCTTAATAAAACAAAACTCACCATACTTTGAATTTTTTAAATAAATATCTTAAAAATTAGAATATCAATTTAATACATTTTACTCAATTACACATTTAGCTATATTGATTTTAAGAAATACAAATATAAATTACTATTTTAAATAAAATATTAAAACACATTTCACAATATTCATTTAAAAGTATACAAATACAAATCAGTATTTTAAATAAAAATAGTACAAAGAATCACATTAATTACCATGGCCTGCGTGTACCTTCCTCTTATTACTTTTTAAATGTATTTTTAAATACGTAATGTTTGTAACTTATTCTTATTGACATGGTGTCAATTTTGTAAAACTTTAATCTACAAGTGTCACTTTTTATAGCTTTGATGGAAGGATAGAGTATCTAAATTCCCTTACCCTTTAAGAAGCATCCTCAATTATTTCACCACCCACCTTGACATCCAATATAGACATCTTAGGTTATTATAAATTGATCCAAGAGTATATAATTTTTAGGGTGGTGTTCTATGTTCAACAAAATTCCCATGATGTTCATCACTATGTATGGGGTTCATTGCAACCTTGGATATATTCTGTCAGTTGTTGTGATTTTTTTTCTTGTGGCTAAAAATTATTTTTGGTTGTCACCTAGTTATCATGATTCAAAACATTGTTTCATCTGAAGTCCTTATAGCATTAGATATATTTTGTGAGCTAATGTGATGTTTTTTTTTTCACAATGATTCAAAAATTAGTTATTACACCACACTATTGACTTTCTCATTGTGGGTTTTGTTTATGAGCCCTTTAAAAAAACCACAGGAGCATTTGATTTTACATTCTGATCTCCCCAGCACGTGTGGGGGTTTCAAAAATTGGAGAGTAAATTGAGTAATTATTGTTATAAATTGTTGTATAAGATGGGAAATTTGGATGTTTTGTAGAGAATATGGATGTCATAACAGATAACTATTTTGAATTTTTAGTGTCTCTCGCCACCATGCTTCTAATAGGATCCATTTCAACTGAGAATGTCAATAGATCACTATGTGAATGATAGCTTGTGACATCCCTAGCCATTTTATTTGATCGTGGATCATGTTACAAACTAATACTTTGTGAAATACCTAGCCATTTTCTTTGATTGTGGATTAGGTTATAAACTATAATTATGGTTTATTTTCCTAACTCCAAACTTGGTTTATTATTTCTCTATATACATAAGAAACAAAACATACAAAGTAACTTCACAATTTTAAGTTATAGTTTTATATTTTATAATCACAAATCTCGTTTATTATTAAACTATTTTACACACATCTATTTATTCAAATAAATTATATTTTCAATATGTTTTCTCCTATTATTTGATTACAAAATTATTGTACTCTCTACTAATTAAAACAACTTTATTGATAAAGAATTGAATGCCAAAGAACTAATTTTTTGATGTATAAATTATTTGTTTTATATGTTGTTGAATTTCCATTACATATTATCTTCAAACCCCATGGGGAGGTATTGAACATGGAAGCCAAATTTAGGTAAATAAACATTCACATTGTCAACTTGAAAAAAAAATTATAATCCTAAGATTCTCTTACCTAATCATATTTTTAAATATATGATTGAGTTCCATTTATTAAAAAAAAAGGCAATATTAAGAACCTCCTAGAGTTACAAAAGGTAATTGACATGAAAAGTAAAAAATCTCCTCATGACAACATACAAACGTTAATCTTAATTGAATCATTAAAAAGCTAAAAATGGATAATATAAAGTATCACAATTTTCTTATCAGAACTAAATGCTTCTATATGAAACAATGACGGCTTTCATCAGTTCAAGAGCAATAAAAACAATTTTTCTAAGAAAGCACTGAGAGAGATTTGGAAGCAACTATTGAATTGGTGAACATGTCTTGATCTATGGTCTTGGATATTGGGCATCGGCAACTGTTGAATTGGTGAACATGTCTTGCTCTATGGTGTTGGATGTTGGGCATAGCTTTCTTGATCTTGTATACACGATTGTAAATTTTCATGTAGCTTATACTACATTAAACATGAAATTGTAAACATCTAGAGCACACTTGCCATCACATTTTTAGAGAAAATTAGAATAGAGTATCGCATTTTTCTTATCATATCTAAATGTTCGTATATTTAACAAATACCTTGTGCCTCATAGTTTAAATTTGTGGAGGGAGGAGGATAGGAGTGTCAAGGTGCAAGCTAGCATAAGAAGAGAGAGAAGAATCTTGTTTGGGACTTGAGAATCTTGTATTAGACTATGACCTAGTTAAAATGTTCATTACATTATTTCAATCCTTTTATTTAATTTACTTTTATTTTTATTTTGTGTAATTTGACATAGTGAAAATGTTAAACATGACATTACAACATTTCTATTATACACCTAAAATCAATCTAGATTATTAAAAATAAAAAAAAACTAACATTGTAAAAATAAAATATAAAACTATTTACTTGTGGATCTAATGGCCTAAAACATTTCAATCATCTATCATTTGATCCAATGGCTCAGACATGGACACATTGGTAGCTAGGGAAGTTGTTTCCAAATAAGGTCAATACCATGGGCTATTTTTATAGTTTATTATAATTTGACATAGCCAAAATGTTAAAAATGACAATACAACATTTCTATTATACACCTAAAATCAATCTAACTTATTACAAAGAAAAAAACTAAAATTATAATATATATATATACTTGTGGATCTAATGGCCTAAAACATTTCAATCATCTAACATATGATCCTATGACTCACACATGGACACATTGGCAGCTAGGGAAGTTGTTTTCAAATAAGAACACCTTACAACCTAAAAATAATCTTTAATGTGAGACTCATCCTTTGGAATTGTTGATTGTGCTCTTTAACTATACTTTTAACCAAGATTTACTAATTGAATAAATAATATATTTCTCTTAATATATCTATAATATGCTATCAATACTTTTGTAAAAATGGACCAAGATATAACATCAACTTTTTTCTTTCACAAGGGCCTAGATACCATACATGTTCATCTTGTTCTAAAAACAAGGATGCAATATTTACCTTTTCTAAGAATTCTACTTGGTCTAGATCAATGTAAGTGTGAGAATATAATTACCATCAAACTTCCTTGTGTCAATTTTGAGAATGTAGTATTTTGTTGTTGTTTTATTGAAGCCTTAATGGTGTGGATCTTGGATTAAAATTCATGATTATAGTTTTGCCACTCAATATTTTTTTTCTCTCCAATAGTGATAGCATACTCCACATATAATATTGATTATCAACAGTGAGAAGTTTAAGGATGAAAAATTAATTTAAAATTTAGAAACCTTGGTAAACCTTAGTTACCTATAGTAAAAATCTATAAAATGATGGGAAATATATTTGTAAAATTACTTAATTTTATGATAATTTTATATAGTATTTAAAAAATTATGGAATTTTTTAAGGTGATAAAAGTATATACTTTAAAATTTGGGAAATCATTTTTAGCATAATTGAATATTTACCATTCCTTATTTTGGAAAAAGGTATAAAATTAGCCCGCTAAAATTTTCCCTAACCCTCACTATCATGCTTTTACTTATGTTCATAATGTTCTTGGATCTCCACCTCCCTGTATAGGAAGCCTCTCAAAGATAAGATTTTCCATGGAAATCATGGATTTACATTTTTCTTCCTTATTTTCATTCATCTTCTTTTCCATTTATGTTTTAATATTTTCTTTAGAACCTAATAAATCCACCTTTATTCTTTATTTTCATTCATCTTATTTTCCATTTATGGTTTAATATTTTCTTTATAACCTAATAAATCCACCTTTTTTAACATACTGTCTCAATTTCACTAAATTTATTCTCTATTTTAGATAACATAAATTCTAAGTCTTCATTTTACTCATGAGTCAAGGATGAGCCTTAAATAGGTTAAGGAGGTGTACTAACTCTCTTTTGAGGAATGTTGGAAAATAATAGTACTACACTTCGTTATCACAAATTTCAGCGTTATAACACTGTGTTTCACTCCACTATTGTGAAGGATACCCTAGTTCAACTTACCTTAGTTGTTGGCTTCAATTCATCCTCTTTCACCGTTTTTTTTACTTATATAGGTCATATAAGGATGTTATTGAGATTTTATATGGAAGAAATTACAGAATTGAGTAATTTATCATTATTATTTTCTCAAAATTTCATAATTATTAAATAATAATTATTTCATAATTCATAAAATAATCTCATAATTGAGAAGAATGTTCTTACTGACTTGGGAAAAGATCATATTTGAGCAAGAACCTTATGCATGACTTGTAATTTCTTGATTCATGTGCCATCAATTCTATCACGGACTTGTATCCACCCAATTCAAATATGATGAAGCCTAGGTTCTCATGGCCACATGTGTCGAGATATATCATCTAGAGTCTAGGAAAATCTTATATACTAACACCCTCTAAATAGGGCTAGGATATAAAGACATTATAGATAATTTAGTTAAGTTATCATGGTTATGCTAGAACTTTTTCTTTCATATTAGATATACCAAGTCCATATATCTCTCAAGGAGAGAAAGTGACTAGGAATTATAAAGGTGGTTTCACTATTTAAAGGTACAAGATATATTGTAGTTCTTAAATTATGAATGAAAAAAGTGTATTTATCTTCATATTTTATGTCATCTTTTGCATGAGTTTTATTTGACCGTTGTTATGGTTTCTAGAGTGGAAAAATCCTTAGTGAGCATGCTATCTTACTCTTTTCTATATTATTTGGCTGGGTTAATTTATGAATAATTTTCTACTCAATCTTATTTATTTTCCCTATCCCTTGTTTTAATTATTTTTGAATTATTTTTGTTTTGTTTGAATGTTCCATATTTTTTAGATCTATATATTTTTTAAAACATATTTTTGAAAAAATTAGAACAAAACATGTTAAGGGTTTCAAATTGACTCCTACGAAATTTTGTATAGAATGATTGAAACTAGAGAAAATTTGAGTTCTTCTTGGAATATGGGTGAAATTGAAAAAATGGTTTTCTAAATTATATTCAAATGAATAAGACGTCATGTAACAGTCTTGGTGAAAATTCCATGTAATAAAAGTTAATAAAGGAAAAATAATAACCACCGTTATAGGACACTTTTTCCAAGATGAATTTTGGGAAAAACATCCTAGTCTAGGTGTTCATTTCAATTATTGTGGGTAAGGAAATTTGAAAAAGAAATGACATAGGATTTGGAGAGGAAAATAACATTTTGTTTAATTTTTTATGAAGATAATGGAAATTAGGAGAAAATGAAGGTGAAACTAATTAAGGAGGAAAATGAAGGAAACTAGTGGAAAATGTAGAAAATAGAGGCCTCATTAATATAAAGGCTTTTGAGGATCATTGGGTACCTTTTTTTTGGTTCAGTTTTGGAACTCTCTCTCTCTATTCTTTCTCTTTATCAGACTTTTCGGCACTTATATATTTCTTGGAGCATGTCAGCATTGGATCAAGAAAGGAAAATAAGACAAAGAGGTAGCAAAGATCAAGAAAGGAAGAGTAGGATGAAGCAGCTACATCGAGTTTACTTCCAGGTATCGATTTTCATGTGCTTTTTCCTTGGTAGAATTTGCATTCATGGTTATGCAAGTGTGTTCTTGGTTACCTTCTTTTCATTGAAATGGGTTTTGATAGGTGCAACTCTTCTCTTTAGCCTTTCCTTTCTATTTCTAGATAAACATGGTGTGATGGGTTCTCATGTTTCGGACGAACTGGATTGTTGGATGGATTTTAAATTGAGCGAGGTGGATCTGAGAATAAAATAACACATGGGCTAGTAATCCTCAAATAATACAGTTGATTGCGATAAGGCCACAAGGCTAGTAACCCCTAAATCATACTGTGGGTTGAAATAAAACTAGGTATTGTGTGCCTCAGTGGGCCTAGGAATCCTCAAAAAATGAATGGAATGATATATAGTAAAGCCTAGAGGTGGTTTCCCTTGATCAAGCCTAGGAATCCTTGAATAGTGAATGGTCAGATATACGGTAAAGCCTGGGAGGTAGTGTCTTGATTATGACCTATTGAACCCTGGATCAGATAGTGGATTGCGTTAAATCCTAGAAAAACTCCTCACGGTATAGGTGAAGAAATCTAGTGGAATCCGTGCTTGTTTATGGCTTAGGGATCTGGTGAGGATTGCCATAAATATTTGTTATATTGATGAGGGTGAGGTGGTTTATCCTCGAGAATATCTGGTTGATTTGTCTAGTTTTGAGTCCCACATTGATGCTTGGAATATGGCACAAGGGTGATTGGTTGAAGAGATATTTGGTTTAGCCAATCTATGGTTGGGTGGAAGGTGGAGATCCCAAACCTGGTTGGATTTTGCATTCATTAATAAGAGTTACTTGGCTTGCTATTTTATGTGAAAATGTACTAGTTCATATGTGCAATTTATGGTTGTTGTACCTTTATTATTTTTTTGTTTATATGTCGTTTATGAGCATGTTTTATGACAATAATGATGTATGGACTCATCATGTTTTAATTTATATATGAATTAACAATCAACATTTGACCTAACAGATGATAATGTACCTAATGTGATAAGACATTAATGCTTCTTCATGATTCTAAAATAACTATGAGACCCTTGTGCTCAAATTTTTTATTATGGCCTGCATAATGCATACTTGTGATATAATTGATGAAATTCAAGTGTTTTAATTCGAAACATTATTTCTATGTTACTTTTCATTCTGTAGGTTTAAGGGAGTTCTAGGTAGTGATTGGTTCCTAGCCATGGAAATTAGACTTAAATATCGTAATCTTTGGTATAACACTCGCTAAAAAAAGCTACAATTGCACTCAGGTAGGCTCGTGGGAGCGACTGGGGCTCTTAGGCACATGGAAGCATTTTCAAGGGAGAAACTAAGGGTTTAATTCCTTGAAATTTTCAATTCCCTCAAGGGTTGGTCATCTTGAAGGGTGGGTTAGCTTTTGGGGGATATAAAGGATGTGTTGAAGGTTAGATTGGTTTTTTTGTGTTGGTTCCAGTTCCTTAACTATACATGGGGAGTTAAATCATATCATAGTAGCCTCTTGTCACATGTTTACCTTAGTTGGATGGTTACTTGGGTTGATGTGAGAGGATGGTGTTACATAGTAGTATCATAGCATGGTTCACCCCATGGATTGCATAGGTGGTGTGTTGGTCATGTGTTCATGTCAGTTGCATATGTGTTCCTATGCTTGTGATATATGTATTGGTTGTGTATGCATGGTGTTGGTTATGTTTTTTGTCATGTCACCATGTGAAAGTTGATGATGTCATTATTGAATGTAATTGTTCTGAATGTATGTCGGTTAGGTACTGGTTCTGCATGTCAATGTTTGTATGTAATGTGTATGCGTGCATGTTTTACAAATGTTGTTATGCATGCATTATGTCTAGTTTGTGTTATGGTTGTGGCATCATGCATGGTAACTTGATAACGGTTGAAATTAATATTATATGTTAACTTGATTATATATATATATATATATATATATATATTTCTAATCTTGTCAGCCTTGGAAACAAGATATCCTCATATAATTATGCTAAGGTACGTTTGTTTGTTTATGATTTGGTTTAGCTTACATAGTATGCCTTACAAGATGAGATAAAGGACTAGCAATATGGTAGACTACAAAGATTATCCCTATGAATCATCTGATCGACATGGTGTTGGACACTCTTATGACTTACCAAACACATTGAGGAGTTTGAAGGAAGAAATAAGGAGTTGCAAAGAAGATAATGACATCATAATGCACGCAGAAGAGAAAAAAGAAAAAGTCAATGAAATAATTATTCAAATCTTGTTAGAATTCTAGAGACTCTGACCATTCCACATCAACTATGGATAGGAATATGGGACTAGTGGGGAATATGGCAGTACGTCTCATGGTGGTCAAAGGTTATATAGAGATGATACAATCAAGTATGGCACATTCTTGGATACTCTAGATAGGAGAGGTGATGAACACAAACACTATTCTAGTTCTTGTTTAGACACACACTATGATCTTCATCGTTATCACCCTTACAGGAGGACTGATAGGGGATACTTGCCGGATGAGTTTGAGAAAGCTAAGCCATGTACCTTTGATGGAGATTTTTAAGAAGCCTAAGGATGCAAAGTCTTGGTCTATTGGCAGGAAGAATTTATTTTAACATCATGACAAAGGAGTTAAGTTGTCATGAATTCAAAAGACTCTTCAGAAAGAAGTAATTTTGAGAAAGGTACTACGACAACAAAGCCAGGGAATTCTATGAGATTAAAATGGAATAGATGAAAGATGATGAGTATATGAAATATTTTTTGGATCTTTTGATGTATGTAGCATATGTTAAATATGAAAAGGCTAAATTTGAGATATTTTCCAGTGGATTTCCATTAAAATTTAGAGATCATATTGAGAATGGTAAGCTTCGGTCACTTGAAGAAGTTATTGGCAAATTGAAGAACTGTTATGGGAAGTAAAAGCGTAAGAATGGTTCTGAAAAATGATGGAAAGGTAAATATAAGGGTAAAGGTAAATGGTAGTGGAAAAGAACAAGACCTCAGAATAAATAAGATAAAGAGAATGGTGCACCACATAATAAGTTCAATGCAGCTAGACAAGAACACCAGTCACAAAAATAGAATAGAGGTGATGGTACATGATAGTTGGAGTGTTGTACATGTCTAAAGGAGAATTTTAAAAGGAATTTTACATAGAATCAGGGTGGTAAGCTATAGATATATATAGTGCACAAGAGGCACAAACTGTTGGGGATGTTGGGGAGAGCATTTCTCTTATCTATGCAGCGCTTGATAACAAGCACATAGATCATTGAGTGTCTATCGCAGATATGGATGGTAAGGTTTGTGATCAATTTTTTTATATTTTGATTGACCTTGGATCTAATTTAGTTACGTTAACTCTGACATGGTGGATAAGTGTAGATTGAATAATAAGTGCATGCAGAAATCTTGGTTAGTAAAATTGGATACAGGTACAAAGAAGAGAGTTCATCATTCGGTAAAAGCTTGTGCATTTGAGTTGAATGGCATGCCTACTTCATCGCTTTTGATTTTATTATCGTTAGGGTCATATAGTATGATTTTGGGTATGGATTTGGTATATTTTCATAGGAATAAGGTGGTATATTATGAGAAATCCATTCAGTGGTTGGATGACAATGAAGAAAAAAGAATATTACAGGGTAAGAAGAAAGTAACATCGGTTAAGATGGTCACAACTATGCAAACAAAGTGTAGTGGCAGAAAAGGGTATGTTTATTTGCAGTGCTAATTTATAGTGATAAAGGTAAGGAGGAAAAGTATGTAGAGATATTGAGTAGGTACTTGATCTTATAGTAGTTCTAGGATGTGTTTCCAATAGAGATCTTAGAGTTACCACTAGCCGATAATTGGACCTCTCCATTGAGTTTGTATGAGGAGAAACACCAACATCATGGGAAACGTACAAGATGAACACTCCAGAGTTTGTAGAGATAAATTTGCAGTTGAAGGAAATGTTTAACAAGGGATACATTAGGCCAAGTGTTTCACTGTGGGGTTCACTGGTATTTTTTGTGAAGAAGAAGGATGGTACTCTCAAGTTGTGCATTGATTAGAGGAATTTGAACAAGTTGACCATCAAGAACAAGTATCCATTGCCAAGGATTGATGAATTATTGGATAATCTAAATGGAGCATAATTTTTCTCGAAGATTAATTGGACATCCAGGTATTATACAGTATGCATTAAAGAATAGGACATCTATAAGACATCTTTTTGGACCACGTAAGGTCATTATGAGTTTTTTTTAGTTCCTTTTGCTTTGAGTAATTCTCAAGCTACCTTTATGTGCTTGATGAATAGTGTGTTGTGTCCGTATGTGGACAAATTTTGTATTATATTAATTGATGACATATTGATATATTGTTATAATGATGAAGAGCATGACAAGCATTTAGTAGCAATGTAGAAATTGTTGAGAGAGAATCAGTTGTATCTTAGGCTCAATAAATGCAGTTTATTTCAAACAAAAGTAAGTTACTTGGGGCATGTGGCATCCAAGGAGAGAATATCAGAGGATCCAGAGAAGATAAGAGTTATCATTGAGTGGGAAACTTCTAGAAATATGGATGAGGTAAGATCATTTATGGGGTTAGTGGGATATTATAGGACGTTCATTAAGAACTTCTACCATATTGGATATACTATTACATGTCTGTAGAGGAAAGGTAAGAAATTTGAATGGATAGAGGAGTGTGAAATTTTTTTTGAACATTTGAAGTAGTTGCTCAAAAATTCTCTAGTGCTAAATATTGCAAATCTGGGCGAAGAACTTGTAGTTTGTACAGATTCTTGCAAGAGAGCTCTTAGCAGAGTTCTTATGTAGGAAGGAATAATTATATGTTATGAGTCAGAAAAATTGAATGAGAATGAGTAGAACTATCTGACACATGATCTTGAGTTGGAAATTAGCATTCATGCATTGAATATGTGGAGGCACTATCTTCTTGGCAGGAGGTTTGTACTGATGAGTGATCACAGTGGGTTGAGATACTTGTTTGACCATCTGAATCTGAATGCCAAACAAGCTAGATGGTTGGCCACGATCAGTGAGTTTTACTTTCATATCTGGTACATCAAGGGTAAATAAAAATTAGTTGTGTATGCTCTTACGAGGCGGATATAGGTGAATAAGATAGCAATCATGAGTTCTTATAGGAAAAAATTACAACATCAGATCTTACAAGTGGGTCAGCAAGATAACATGTACAGGGAGCTCATGCATAGGTTTTAGCACAATACATGTACATGTATAGGTAGTGGAATAGGTATAGGTGCAAGTATAGATGCACAGGATGTGGACTATCATCTCTCAGTAGATGGCTTCATCAGATTTAGGGACAGGATATGTGTGCTAGACATTAATCAGCTCAAGAATATTATCTTGAGAGATTTTCATGAGAAATCTTATTCAGGTCACCCATGATACCAAAATACATTGATAGCAGTAAAGAATTTCTACTATTTGTTGAATCTAAAGAAGAATGTGGTGGAATTTTTGGCTATATTTTTGGATCGTTAGTGGGTAAAGGAAAATTGTAAACATCCAGGTGGATTCCTACATCCGATTCTGATTCCAGAATCGAAATGGGATTTCATTTCCATGTATTTCATCACATGTTTGGCGAGGACATCTAGACAACATGATTTCATCATGGTTTTGCTAGAGATATCGACTAAGGTATCACACTACATTCCAGTGAAGACTACATATTCAGATAGGGATGTACCATAGGCATTCATCAGAGATGTGGTCATATTGCTTGGTGTTCATAATATTTTGTCAGAAAGGGATGTAAATTTCACTTCCAATTTTTGGAAGGAGTTATTTGGATGTTTAAGTATATAGTTAGCATTCATTACAAATTATCATCTGGAGAAATATGGACAAACAAATAGGGTCAACAAGATACTGGAGGACATGTTTCTGATGTATGTGATTCAACAACAACGGAGATGGGAGGAGTACCTTCCATTGTTTGAGCTTTCTTACAACAATGGTTATAGAGAGTCACTAGGGATGAGCTTGTTGAAGCCACTATATGGGAGGAGTTGTTATAATCCCATTAGTCCGAGTGCTCTGGTTAAGAGGGAATTGACTAGACCATACATGTTAGGAGAAATGGAACAAGAAATGCAAGAAATCAAGAAAAATCTAAAGGAACCACGAGATAGGAAGAAAACATATGCAAATCGGAACAAGTTTTTTAGGGATTTTTATGTTGGCGAACAAGTGTACTTACATGTCAAGCCCAAGAAGAGCTCCTTGCAGATTGGATCATGTGCCATGCTTACAGATTGGCTTTGTGGACTTTTCAAGATTCATAAAAGGATTGGACTAGTAGCCTATCGATTTGCAGTGTCTCCAACAGAATTCCATGATGTTTTCCATGTATCATTATTTAAGAAGTATTTTAAATATTTTTATCATTTGATTAGCTGGTCTGTATTACAAGTGGAGACATGGATCATTCCAGCCGAAACCTTAGTGCATATTGCAGAGAAAGGTGCTCATGCACTAAAAACAAGCAATCGAGAAAGTTAAAGAGAACTGGAATAAATTTGGATCTCATGAAGGTACATGGTAGATGGAAGATCATATGCGGGCCATGTTAGAATGAATTCTTAATCCAAGTATATGAAAAGAGGTCACTTTAGCTACACATGACAAACAACCCTAACAACAAATATGGTTGTCTAACTTCTTAGATCTACAATAGATGGTTGAAAAAAATGAAAAACAAACCCATATCTATGCAAATAAAGCAGCTAAATAGTAAAATGAAATAAGATTTTATCCAACTATCCAATGGACAAGACAATATTTATAAAGAATTTTTATATTATATTAGCACCTAGGAAGGGAACAAAGAATGATGTTACCGGTCCCCCTCAATGGGATGGCTCTCCTGAATGCTTCAGCTTCAAAGGTTCTCTCTCTCAATGGTGTATAAAACCAAAGACATGTAGAACTCAAAGTGAGCTCAATCAAAGAGAAAATAAAAGTTATCAAAGTATGACAATGATAAGAAGATCAAAGTCTGACCACGATAAAATGATCAAATGTAAATAATGAATCGAAAACCCTACTATTTATAACAAAATACTGAGTTATCCTTAATAATGGTGCATAGTAAAATATTATTAACCAAGATATAGATCTAACTACTTGGAATATTTTATTATATTTTGTTGGAGGGAAAAGGAATTTAAATTAGTCAAATCCCTTTATATAGAAATAATAAACAAATAAATGATTTATTTATTATATCAAGGATGGGGTTAAGGAATAATTTAACAAATAATGATTTATTTCATTATTCCTAAATGATTTAGTTAAATTTAGCAAGGAATATTAATTAAATAATGATTTAATTAATTATTTCTAGAGAATAATAAGATAAATAATTATTTACCTAATTATTTCTCATTAATTTGGTTAAATATGACCAGGAATATTATTTAAACAGTCTTTTAATTAATTATTCCTAGAGGAGATCAAATAAATAAGGAATTATTTAATTATTCGTCATGGGTTTTCTATTTTGACCAGAAATAACTTAATAAACTATGGTTTATTAAATTATTTCTTATAGTGAAACCAATTTAACTATGGTAAATTTGGTCTTACATGATCTATTCTGATCCATATAATTGTAAATGGTTAGATGACCAAATATTGGTGTAACATATTGCCTGCCAACTTGCGAATGTTAGGAGCTAATCCTAACACCGAAGTACATTGTAAGAACAAAATCACTAGACATAGAAGGGGAGTCATAGAGAGAGATATGCGTAGGCGAAGTGAAGCAAGAGAGGAAAATAAACTTGAGGGGCCAAGACCTACAAATGAGATAAGTCTCATTTAATATTTCGGTACCTGTTCTCAGTGAGGTAGGGTAGGCATACCTATGCACACCGAGATGACAAAGTACAGATAATAATGGTTCGCCAAAAAAAATGAGACTGAGCTATAAATTACATGATATGATGGTGTCAACATGGGCCATACAAAAATATAATGGATTCCACATACATACTGTGCCTGGGACAACCACGGAGACTAAATACAATAATCTCTGAGTACATGAGATATAATAACAACCAGAGAGGCCCTAATAAACAGGAAAGGGCTCTAAAAATATGGATGGATCATCTAAGTGATAAGTGCATTATATAGGCACTGCAAGCGGTTGCAGGTGAACCCATTAAATTTGCAAAGATGCATATGAGGTTGCAGAATAAACTAAATCATCCGAGCATGTACGAGGCTACCTGAAGGGCCACCCCCTCATGAGGTCTGAAATATCTCACACACACTCGGGAATCACTGGATCACCAAAATATCAAGGATACGAATCTTGATCATGCTGAAGTTGAGTGGATGAGAAAAAATGATTCAAAGGGTATTAAGGAGTCCCTTTTCCTGATCTGAGGTACCGAAAAATAATGGAAGCTGAAACCAAGATACACTGTCTTCTATACTGGTCTTTTGGAAAGAATGTGTTGTTGTCGACAGAAGGAGGTTCGCCATAGGTGAGGAAATGAGGGTCCTAAACTAAGGTACAAGATATAATAGGAAAGAAACTATGGATTGACACGAGGGATAAGGATGGGAATGGGGATACCGAGTATAAAAAATGACATTCGTCGTGAGCATAAAAATAATGGATGACCTCATAGCTATTGGACCCGAATCTTGAGGGGATGGGGGATATTGGACCGGAGACCAAAATGGCCAGCACGCAGAGGATAAAGAGTGAATGGATGGAATACTGTAGTAGGAGGCAAAGGGACTCGGGACAAACTCCATGAATGTGATGATGGCTCAACTCAGATGTTATGATCAAGGGCGACTCGATGATGCTGCCACACAAAATATGTCTGGTGGGGACCATAAAGAAATGAGTAAAAGATGGTTACTCATGAAGAAAATGGACACACACATTGACAAGTATGAAGGCTAAGTGGTGCCCCAAGTATAAGTGGCACAAGTGCAGAAATTCGATTCTGAGAGGCAACGAAGTGATCCTTCTTGGAAAAAAGGGTTCTGGATGAAGTATCAAATCACCAAAAAAGAGAGGATAACATGCTATGGCATGTAGGATTTATTAGAGTAGATGACTCCAAAACATGTATGACTTTGTGGACACATATTATGGATATGCATCTTTTTATAAATGACAATTATGTGGCTCACCATTTGTTTATTTTTATTGTCTTGTGTTAAATGAATGTGATAAGTGCCAATATAGAATATTTTTTGTGATGCTATCTACATAGTGATTTTGGGATCTAGGTACATGATTAAAAGTAATGGTTTCAAATTCATGCATTAAGAGTTTCACTTGTAAATATATTCTAAAAAGGACATGGTTATGAAAACGATATATGCCATTCAATTGTTTGACAAGCAGGAGGGAATTTAAACAAACAAGAAGATAAAGGATGCGATGGTCAAGGGCATCGACTAACTAACCTATCACTGCATCATATTTGACCTGATTATTGCTGGAAAATACAATACATACATCTTTGGAAAGGACTAAAGAATGTATGAGGGTAAAAATGGCCTAGGTTGTCGAGGCTAGATTCCGCAAGTAGTGACTTGCATCATCGGCATAGCCCATGTATGGTGTGGATGAAGGCCCTTTCTAAAAGACGTCACAAGAAAATTCGCCCGATTAGATGGATACCCATGGAAAATGCAAGTAACCTAAATGGATGGCACAAATAAAACATGCATGGAGGATTTTATGAGTAAAATCTCTATGCCCCTTACACTTGTTAAAGATATGGTCAATACATGGTGTATGGTAGTTGTCATGGGGAGAAGATTTGTTTGGGTCATGAAATTCCATATAGACACGAATGGTATCTATTTTCTTGAGAATGGGATAGAAACAACCATCCTTTTTGAGCTTATCAATTGCGTTTTTGAGAGCCTTTCATTAAGAAAGAGGAATGTGTCTCAACTTTTGATGGATAGGGTAGGCATTAGGTCATGTGTTGATATGGTGTTCGACAATGGATGTATCAAGTCTGACCATCTCTAGATGTGACCTGGAGGAAACATTATGGTATTCTTTGAGAAGATTGGAGTACGCCTCAATTTCTTCTGGGGCAGAATGTGCCCCCAGGACGATGTTTTCTTCTTCAAAAGCATCGGGCGTAGGAATGGGATTTCTAAACCGATTGACCTCATCTAAGATAAAATATTTAGACTGAACATCATACTGATCATGGGACTGGTACGAAAGGAAGTACGCACAGTGCTACATATCATCCCATGTAAATTCAGGGGTGGTCATTGCTTCCATAATGTCTTCATCTGAATGAAAGATGGGGGGGCTCAAAGAAGAAAGACCACATGACATGATGGGGCTACCTGACACATCGTCATGAGAGATATGGGTCACATACACATCACTACGGAGGGTAGATGAAGAGCTGGGAGATGAAACATCTACTGATGTTGAGCCCAAAGTGATCACCAAAGGAGGTTTAGTCGAAACATAATGGAATGCCCCTGAGGGGTTTTTCACCAAGGATTTCATGGATGAAGATAGATATACGATAGTGGCCAAAGGCTCTGTCATCTCGACATTGGGGGGATGTATAACAATGTATGGAGAAATTTTCTCCAGTTTGGCCTGAGCCAAACGCATGAATAGAGGAGTAGAGGTTCCACTATGTTCAGCCTCGATTCTATGGAAATCCTAAAGGGTGTCGCACAAATCAACAAAGCAGGGATAAAAGTGAGAATATTGGCCATAAATATCACACAAAGCACAAGGGTGGTTCATTGGAAAAGTTTTTATTTTTTTAGTTGAATAGGGTAAGGTAACATGGACCTCTGGGATATCATATTTAGGAAACATTTCGTTGACGACATGTTTGTGAAGAGGAAGCTCAAGAAAAATTTCGATAGCATGCCTAACAACATCACACAAAGTGCATGAAGGTAACCTCTTTGGAGGCTTAGGAGGAGTTGAAGTTGTTTGGGAAACCATATCCTTAGGTTCCTTGTTTCTAGGTTCCCCCCATGACTAGATGGTTTTGCAACAAGAGTACATTCTTATTGAGGTGGATGAGGCACCGAAGCAAAGGTAGGAGTCATGAAAACCAATTATATTGAGGTCAAAGAGGTATAAGGTTTGAGCTTACCAACTGGGGTTTCGACTGGGGATCAATGTACCACACTGGGATCCCCAGGGTCATGTTGGGAAGTCTCAACGTAGCCATAACAAGCACTAGAAAGACTCCAAATGGGAGAGCAAGAAATGGTATCTGATTAGAGGGGTAATGGCCTAGTGGAATGGCTCCAAACTGGTTAAGTCTAGGGGGAACCGTTCCTGGTTGAAATCGAGTGGAAGAGACACCAACAGAGGTAGAACATCCTTGAATGTAAGGCCCTATAGGTTTCGTCGATGGACCACCAGCAGGTTGCAGAGGTGTAGGCTGCTGGGTGGTTGAATCGAACTACTTGTGGCTAGTCCGAGATGATTGCATCATGCAAACATTCAACGAGCTAGGATCTACAAGAAGAGGTGGGGGACCAGGAAAAGCACCAAGTAAGGTGGAATATTTATAGGCTCCTGGTGAAACACTAATAAGAGATTTGATTTCTTGTTTATCAACCACCAAAGATATGATAGACTTGTAGGAGATCTGAGACTTCGGTTAGAAATATGTCAACTGATAAATGGTAACAATATTTCCATTGTGGTGAAAGCACATATTATGATGAACCGCAAATGCGATAGTAGAAATCACATAGGCGTAGCTACAACCCAAAAGGATGTTGTAATCAAAGGGGGAATCAATGACTTGAATTTCAATAAAATATTCTTTCCCATAAGAGTGACAAGACAATTGCGGTACAAGCCAAGGGGCCTAGAAGAGTGATCATACCAAGCAGGAAAAGTGATGGTTGATGGGGCTAATTCAGGTGATCCAAGTTTACTCCAAATAGAGGCAAACATCATGCAGGTGGATTCACCCTCGTCAATGATACATCATGTGACATGGGTATTACAAATCTTGATTGGTATTTTTAAGGTGATGGATGAAGTTAAGGGGGGATGTTCTGACTTGTCAACATCAAAGATGATCAAATTATCATATGAAGGATCCACAGTACCCAAAGAATATAATAGAGATTTACATTTTAATGGGCACGATTGGAGGACTTCCACCATTGACATCGCTACAGGAGATTGTGCCAAGTCATCTATTATGCTGTAATTGTGGGTGGCTTTGGAAAAAGTAGTAGTTCGGCATAATGGCCCTTTGGGGATTTTGGGAATGACCTCTAACCATGGCTGAGGGATTTCTAAAGGGGAATTTGGTGTCGAACTAGACTATGTGGAAACTCTGGTTTAAGACTCGATTGCAGATGAAGAAATTGGCTTTCCATATTGGCGTGACTGATTTTCAAGGTTGACATCAATGGTATTAACCACTTCAAAATTTATCATGAGAATCTAATAATCAAAGGTACTGGAATGTGAGGGTTCATGGGCAGCTTGACCTTGAGGGGGTTGGGTGGCCATATATCCTTGTTGATGGAAAGGGTAAGTAAAAACAGGTAGTTTATCAAGTGTAGTATTTGGAGGAGCCAAAACCATGGCTTTTTTTCCTCTAGATGTTGCTTGTGCTTCCTAAAACTAACACATTTTGGGTAAAAGGGGACAATTGTTAGTATAATGGCCATGGAAAACACAATAAGAACAAGGATTATTCATACAAAGAGGCTGGTATTGCTTTGGTTGGTTTCCCTATTGCTAGTTGTTAGTGTTTGGTGGGTTCCCTTAGCTCCCTTTATTACCTTGTGCGGGTTGATTTTGGTTTCCTTTCCTCTTTTTCTTAGAATTGGGAGGATTGGTCAGAGTTTGCTGTCAATATACCTGACTTGGAGGGGGAAGTGGCTCATGTGGCATGGGTTGAGAAGGCATAGGAGGCCTGAGTTATTATGCCAGAGGTGATAGAGCACTAGGCTATTAATAAGGAACGAAAGGAGTTTGAGCAACATTGGGGTAAACAGGTTGAGCGAGCGCAGGCCCTAACATCAGTTGATGTAGTGGGGAAAATGCGCTTTCTCATGGATACATGTTGTTAGGAGGGGGATAAGTGCTAGAGGAGTTGGCCCCTCTCTGAAGGAAAGCATAACCTACGGGAGGATTAGTATATGGATGTCAAAGAGATCCAATAATACTGTTAGCGGTGTGGTATGTGTCTCGTGCATTGGAATCACCAGGTCTAGGAAGATCCAGTAAAATGGTATAAATATAACTAGATTGGGTGTAGATCAAGTCATATTTCAATGCGATTTGGAGAGCTTCTTCCTCTTTCTAAGGAAAGTGAGATGCGACATACTTACCAATAGAGGTAAAAATATTTTTGAGAAACCAATCCATATAGACATGGTCATCGAATGTGGGAGCTCGACATAAGATCCTCCTTCTATGTCATTCTTGGACATGGTCAGAAAGGTGGGTGGGAGAATTTTGGTGGAATGGGCTCAAAAACTTGGTACTAGTATCCTGTCGGAGAGGTAGTCGGAAGTAGGACATAAACACTTTATCAAGAGTCACAAAAGTGTAATGCGAGGTAGAGGCTTGGTCAACATACCACTTTGAAACATCTCAAATGAGCATACGCTGGATTAACTAAAGATGGATGGAGTCATCAATGATAGAATTGGACTAACACCACATCCTAAAGGAGTGGACGTGATTAGTAAGTTCCTCTCCAGTGATTCCTTTGAACTTAGCGATTTCAAAAGCAAGCGTAGTTGACATAACACGCCAAAATGGATGATGGTGTATAGGGTCGATGATTAACTGGATGAAACCGGGGAGGCTCAAACCTACCATAATAGGTATCAAGGGAGTAGCCGGAATGGTTCCGGTATTGGTTCCACTACTATTAGCTCCATATTTAGGGTCAGGGCTACCACCAAGTTGAGGAATGATCCTTACATTAACACCTAAAATGGTGGGAGAATGAGGTATAAGAGAACCGAGTTCGGAATCAAAGTGAGGGCCAATAAACTAGAATCAAAGTCAGTATAGGGACTCGGCTGAGGACTAACTCGATGTCTATGAGGTGGAGTAAGTATTCGTAATGGAAACTAAGGATGAAGGCCTAAGAGTCTATAGGATAAATGCCTTAGGGGCACAATGATCAAAAGACACAAGCAACCTAGTAATTAAGAGAGAAAAATAAAGGCGTAGAGGTGCAGATAAATTTATTACGATGTTTATGTTTTGGCTTGGCGGTGTAAAACAAGCGCTCTTCGATTTAGGTGTACGTGCATGGAATTTATGTGTTAATTTTAATTAACCCTAGATGGTTGTGTATAAATAAAAGGAAAAAAATTTGTATAACTATAAATATAGCTGAAATGACACTAACATAAAAAACTAAAGATGCATAAATTCAACCCAAAAATAAGGGTTCCCAAAACAACTATTCTAAGCGGCGGGCGAAATTGACTCAAAACACACAAGCGGGCCAAAACATCTAAGGACTAAAGGACATGGATTTAATGACTCAGATCTATTGAAAATAGGTGCAGAAAACATCAAGAAACCAGAGGGAAAACTATTGCAAAATGGGAGGCGACATGTGAAAACCCTAAGGGGGAGGTCAAACAAGACTCAATATGGAGTTTTAGATGAAATAAAAAATGATATAATTGAATCTGAAGGAAAGAGAGGTTAGACCCTAAACAAAGGATGAAAACGCTGCGAAATCTCACACAACCTACTCAGCTAAACCATTCCTAAAAATGTGGAAGTGTAATGAAACCCTAAATGGATTTTTCTTACTTAAAAGAGAAAAGTTGAGCATATAAAGGCCTAAGATAGGTGGATATAGTGGTCAGAAAACCCTAAATAGTGCTTCTGTTAAACCCTGAAAGTTACAGAAAAAATCCAGAAAAAAGTTGCAGTTCGCAGGTATTTCCCTGTAGGCTACTGAAATCACAGTTTTGGGCCCAACAAGTGCAACCTGAGCCTGAACACATAGGTTTTGGGCTAAAAATAATGTAGTGTAATTCCAGGAGTCTCAAGCGGCACATTGCAGAAAAATTTTACCATCTGTGCACGACTGATACCTATTACGTAGAAAAACACCCAGTAACACTCGAAAGTTAGAATTTTTACTATTTTAGGGCATAAAAGATAAAGAAAACATTAAGAGGGTGAAAAAGAGCTGAGGAAAAACCCTAGGTAATGAATAATATGATCAAGCAGTGATATGAATAAAACCCAGTGAAGTTGCAAATTGTTAGAATGAATTCTTAACGCAAGTGTACAAAAAAAGATCACTCTAGCTGCACATGAAAAATGGACCTAACAACTGTAATGTCCCAAATGGGAAAAATAGGCTCAGAAGGGAATATCTTAAGATATTCCACTATGGAATCATAGCAGCATGGAAAACACACCAGCATCTTCTAAACCAGAGATAGACTAGTAGGGCATTTACTGGTTATATCACCTCTAAGGAGAGGATGAAAACCAGAGGCTTCTTGGCCCATTCTAGACTCTGTCTATAGAGGACTGATGAAAAAAAGAAAGTGTGGGAATGAAAACCTCCTCTTAGATTTTTCTGCCCTTGGGAACCTTAGATCTTCAGATCTAAAGAATGGATCCAAAAAGAAGAAAAAACTAAACAAGGGAGAAGCGAGAAATTCCACTCTCAGGGAAATCTGAAATAGGCTCAAGGAGGACACGGTATAAGCAAGATAGTGTTAAAATAATATAGATCAGGGCTGGGTTCCCTTAGCTTAGGCTGTTTGGGACCTTCATGTAGAGTTTTAGTAAAAATAAATGGGTTTAGAGAGCTCAAAACATATCTCCCACAATCAACACTAGCTGAAAATCAGGTAAAGGAGAGAGTTGGTTAATAGAGAAACCCTTCTTTGGGAATTGCGCAGTTTCTGCTGGAAAACACTATAAATCAGCCATTAGACCCATATTACAGTATGGAAGCAAGGAATCATATCCATAATGAAGTTCATTGTAGAAGCATTGAATTTACATGAAGCAAGAGCAAGAATCCTTCAGAAATCATAGCAGAAACACATGGAAAAGCTGCAAAAAGACTTGACAGCATTTTATATGAGGAGCTTCAGATCCTGTAGGTTAAAATTAAGATCTACAACTGATAAATAGTTGAAACATCAGATCCATATCAGATCTGGAAACTACTCAGCCTTCTTAATAAAATCCCCTTGGGGTTTTATCAAAATAATGCATAAATAAGTGTAGATCTAGCTTTTAAGACACTGAACTACAGAAAAATTCAGAGATTTCTGAAGATCGCTTTCATTACATTACATATCAGATCTGAAAATGAATATATCAGCAAGCTAATTTACAAATCTCTAAGGGAGAGGAAAACCTCAAGCACCAGAGAGCTAGTACAATGAAAGATCTAGACAATAGAGAAGCATGTACATGAAAATAACACAGTATAAGGAAGAGATTGTGCAATTGTTGGAATGAACTGATACAACAAATTATAATTATAGATATGAAAGTGAAATGAGAGTAAGATCCTCTTCCGGGTGGTCACAAGACACCCTCCCTAAGAGAAATCTCCTCTGAACAACTAGATCTTCTAGATCTAGTTTCCCCCACTTGCTGCAACTCACAACAGCTGCAAAACCCTCAACAGGACTAGTGTTGCTATAGAGATGTAGCTTGGCCATAATGCTAGATAGTGGAGAGATGCACCTCAATCTCCTCCAAAGAGCTACTCCATGGAAGGAGTGAGGATTCCTAAACAGGAAATCCTCTTCCCTTAGGCTAAACAGCCAAGAGACTCGAGTTGCTGCAACAACTCCTCAAAATTCTTCAACAAACTTTACTTGTTGCCTCTCCTTATTTTTATAACATGAGGGTTTTCTAAAAACCTAGACCATATTCTTCAACTTATCCTCTTTCACACATGTGATCCTCTTCTAGAAGTATGTTGTGCTTGTTGGATAGGCTTCCCTCCAAACTGCGTTGTATGTGGCGTCAAGTTTGACCCTTTCAAATGAATTACCCTTTTTCACACTTAGGGGTGTTTAATATAATAGCCTAGTTTTTTCCGCTTTCACATTGGGCATGTATTTACTCTTTAAATTAGGAGTTTAATAAACCTCCTTCACATACTTGTATTCATGAAGTTAAAATGAAATGTTCCCATTAGCTGCAAAAATTGGGACATTACAGTCTCCCATGGAAAAATGTTGCTTGCCCTCAAGCAACTCTTATTGTACATGCAAACCATCCATTCCCTCCAAATGGTGTTCACATAAGGATGGCTTCCTCCATTTGCTGCAATAGGTTATGTATGTTTGGTTCCACATTTTTCTTCTACCAATGCGTGAGATGACCTCCAACTGTGAGGTTAGATGTCCTCCTCTTACCATGAAGCAGAAGATGATAAATACATAATTTCCAACACTATCACAAACACACGAGTGACATAAAATAAGGTAGCTCCTACCATACAGGACAAGCTTCATCATGAAGGAAATTCCTCCTTCCCATGTTTGTGAACTTGAATAAGCATTGCTATGCTTGCATTCTTAGCCCTGTTGGCCTTGTTGGATCCAAAATCCATCATTTCAGTGTTATGCAAAGAAAAAGGAAAGGAGTAATATGGGAAAAAAAATGTCAAACCATATTCTCCCAAAATCAACCACCATTGCAAGGCCTTTTGCTGCCATCCTCCATCTCCTCCATGTAAGATGGACAAGCCATGCTTCTCAAAAGATGATGTGCATGCCTTTCTTTGCTACAACTTTTCTTTGGTACATAAGGCATGAATCATAAAATAATGAGCCATGGGGTGGTCACCATACTCATTCAAAGCACCAAAGCAACAAGTGATCTTTCTGCCCTCTTTCCTCCTCATGTGCATCATGAAACAAAACCATGCTAATGGACATATGATATGTCACATTAGCCCAACACAAAGGACCATTATCAATGCACATCTTGAGATGATCATGCCAAATTTCTCATCATGCAAAACACATAGACATAGGAGATGTCATGTGGTGGCCATACCTTCTCAAGTGAAACAAAATTGTACATGCCTTCTCTTGATGCAACATAACATTGAAATCCAAGGCATGATTCAGAAAATAATGAGCTATTGGGTAGGAACCACACTCACCCAAAAGCATCCATAGCAACAAGAACTTTGCAGCCTTCTTGCCTCATCAACATGCAGATCTTAGAGCAACAACACAATGATGAACATGTAAAATTTCTCATCAACATAGTACAATCAAGCTCCCTCATACCACATCATGTGGGAGTCATTTCTCCTCCCAGGCCAGATTTCATGCATGAAATATACCTCCAACAGAAATGTATGTGGACATATGAGACATACTTCAAGAATAGGTGAATACATGGACATAAGATCTAGCATGTGATGTCCAACTCTCCTTCTAACAACCACATCATCCATGCTTCCTCTTCATATGATCTACTAATGATGTACCAAGCATGAAATAAGAGAATGAGAATATTTGGGTAGAGAACATGCTCACCCCCAAGCAACCAGCATTTCCATGCTTCCTTATTCATCTCATGACCATTCTTCAAGGCATAGATCAGAAAAATAGGTACCTTTGGAGAGTTATAGGATCTGCCAAAGGCAACTAGCATAACCAAGCTTGTTATTTCATACATGTCTGCAAGTGATCATCTAACCCATAGATCACCATCCTCATCCACTCACTCAAATTTGGAAGTTGAGTGATGTGTTGCAAAATCATGGCATTCTTTTTTTGTAGAATACCATCTCCTCGAACCCACTGAGGAACTTTTCATCTCATGAAATAATGAAATGCATATTTTTTGAGATTGCTTATTGAGACCTTCCTCTCATGTATGATCTCCAAAACCAGTGAAACTTTGGACCTACAGCAATACCTTCAACAAGCTCCAAGAATGATGAAGCCTCTTTGTCACAGCTACTAAGTGACAGCATTGTACATTTGAAAAGGGAATGCATATACTGTCTCAAAGCAAGTGTCATTACTGATCTCACAATTAGCCATTGAGCATAGGATAGTACTAATCCCTTTATTGAAACCCCACATATCAATCCATGATATTGAATGCAGCTCAACCATGATGCATAAGGATAGCTTCTAGTCTCATCCTTGACTAGATCAAGGGTACTCTGCGCTGTGACATGTCCTTGCTTCAAATCAACATTTTGATCCAACCCTTGGCTATACATAGATCTTGAAATAATTTATGCTGAAATCTTATGCATACCTTGGATCAACTGACATGTAGGAACCTCTTGACTAAACACAAGAGTTCCTCCATCTGGATCAATGATGCCTCCAACTGCTGGTAAGAATGATGGCCTCTTTTCTTCAAGTATACCAGTGCTAGATTATTTCTTCTCCTCCTCATGTATCTACTCAATACTACCTTGCAAAGATGCAAGTGCCTCTTCTATAGATGCAAGCTCCTTAGCAGTAGGTAGTGAAAATCAAGATCTCTTGCCCAAAGTCACAAGATTGACATTCTCCATTGCTTCCTTGGGAGATGTCTCTTTGTAGCTCATCTTCTTCCTCTCTTCCTCAAACCCCTTGAGATTTCCTTCAATAGTTTTCAATGTTTGAAAAAGAGGCAATGAGATCTCCTTTTTTTTTGTTTTTGGGTCATTCTCCCTGCCTTGTGATAAAAGGAAGTGTATAGTCCTTCCTCTTCATCTTGAAACCCTTTAGGAGTTTCTTTTCATTTCTTTCCTTCATTGCTATACCTCTCACCTTCTTCAAAGAAAGTGGGCATAGTGGATCTATGAGGAGATCTTGGATCCTCCGGTCTTCTACTTTGTTGATAGGAAGTGCTAGGGCTTCCTCCTTCTTCTTGACATCTCATGCAACTCTTACTGCAACTTGCTTCTCCTCGAAACCCTTTAGGAGTCTCGGTGCTTCTTCTTTATTTCTTCTGATTTACCTCTTGGGAGAGGCTCTTCTTATATCTTTAAAATGATGAGGATAATCTCATATATTGCATCAACTAATCTCTGCTTCTACTCTTTGATTTACTGGTAGCTTGATCTCACAGGCTGTGCCAGAGATCATGCTTTGATACAACTGTAATGTCCCAAAGGGGAAAAATAGGCTTAGTAGGGAATATCTTAAGATATTCCACCATGGAATCACAACAGTATGGAAAACACACCAGCATGTTCTAAACTAGAGATAGACTAGTAGGGAATTTACTGGTTATATCACCTCTAAGGAGAGGATGAAAACTAGAGGCTTCCTGGCCTATTCTAGAATCTGTCTATAGAAGACTGATGAAACACAGAAAGTGTGGGAATGAAAACCTACTCTTAGATTTTTTTTTCCCTTCGAAACCTTAGATATTTAGATCTAAATAATGGATCCAAAGAGAAGCAAAAACTAAACAAGTGAGAAGCGGGAAATTCCACTCTCAGGAAAATATGCAATAGGCTCAATGAGGACGTTGTATAAGCAAGAAAGTGTTAAAATAACATAGAACAGGGTCGGGTTCTATTATTTTAGGCTGTGTGGGACCTCCATGTAGATATTTATCAAAAATAAATGATTTTAGAGGGCTTAAACAAATCTCCCACAGTCAACACTAGCTGAAAATCAGCTAAAGGAGAGACTTGGTTAATAGAGAAACCCTTCTTTTGGAATTGTGAAGTTTCTACTGGAAAACACTGAAAATAAGCCATAAGACCCATATTACAGTATGGCAGCAAGGAATCAGATCCATAATGAAGTTCCTTGTAGAATAATTGAATTTACATGAAGCAAGAGCAAGAATCCTTCAGAAATCATAGAAGAAACACATGGAAAAGCTGCAGAAAGACTTGACAGCATTTTATATGAGGAGATTTATCTAACGTAGGTTAAAATTCAGATCTAAAATTGATAAATATCTGAAACATCAGATCCATACTAGATCTAGAAACTACCCAGCCTTCTTAATAAGATCCCCTTGGAGTTTTATCAAAATAATGCATAAATAAGTGTAGATCTAGCTTTTAAGACACTGAACTACAGAAATCTTCAGATATTTCTGAAGATGGCTTTCATTACATTACATATTATATCTGAACATGAATAGATCAGAAAGCTACTTTACAAATCTCTAAGGGAGAGGCAAGCCTTAAGCACCAGAGAGCTAGTACAATGAAAGATCTAGACAATAGAGAAGCATGTACATGAAAATAACGCAGTATAAGGAAGAGATTGCGCAGTAGCTAGAATGAACGGATACAACAAGTTAGAATTAAAGATTTGAAAGTGAAATGAGAGTAATATCCTCTTCCGAGTGGTCACAAGACACCCTCCATGAGAGAAATCTCCTCTAAACAACTAGATCATGCAGATCTAGTTTCCCCCACTTGCTGCAACTCACAACAGCTGCAAAACCCTCAACAGGACCAACGCTGCTATAGAGATGTAGCTTGGCCATAATGTCAGATAGTGGAGAGATGCACCTTAATCTCCTCCAAAGAGCTACTCCATCGAAGGAGAGAGTATTCCTAAACAGGAAATCCTCTTCCCTTAGGCTAAATAGCCAAGAGACTCGAGTTGCTGCAGCAGCTTCTCAGAATTCTTCAACAACCTTGACTTGCTGCCTCTCCTTCTTTTTATAACATGAGGGTTTGCGAAAACCCTACACCAAATTCTTCAACTTATCCTCTTTCACACATGTGATCCTCTTCTAGAAGTACATTGTGCTTGTTGGATAAGCTTCCCTCCAAACTGTGCTGTATGTGGGGCCAAGTTTGACCCTTTCAAATGAATTACCCCTTTTCACACTTAGGGGTGTTTAATATAATAGCCCATATTTGTCCTCTTACACATTGGGTATGTATTTATTCTTTAAATTAGGAGTTTAATAAACCTCCTTCACATACTTTTATTCCTGAATAAGGCAAATTGAAGTTAAAATGCAATTGCTCCATTAGTTGCAAAAATTGGGACAATACAACAAAAAATATGGTTGTCTATATTCTTTAGATATGCAATAGACAGTCGAAAATAAATGCTAAACAAACCCAGATCTACGAAAATAAAGTAGCTAAATTGTAAAATGAAATAAGAGTTTCTCCAAATATCCAATGGACAAGACAAGATTTATAAGTAATTTTTAATATTATATTAACACCTAGGAAGGGTACAAAGAATGATGTTACTAGTGCCCCTCATTGGGAAGGGTTCTTGGTTGTCCTCAATGCTTCAGCTTCGAATTTTATCTCTCTCAATGGTGTAGAAAACCCAATATGTGTAGAACTCAAAGGGAACTCAATAAAAAAAAAAAATTAATAATCAAAGTATGAAAATGATAAGAGGATCAAAGTCCTGCCATGATAAAAGGATCAAAGGTAAATAATGAATGGAAAATCCTCCTATTTATAATAAAATATTGAGTTATCCTTGATAATGGTGCATAATAAAATCTTATTAACCAAGATCTAGATCTAACTTCTTGGAATATATTTTTTTATTTTGTTGGAGGGAAAAAGAGTTTAAATTAAATCCCTTTATTTATAAATAATAAAAAAATAAATGATTATTTATTATTTAACAAATAATAATAATTTAACTACAAATAATGATTTATTTTACTATTCCTAAATGATTTAGTCAAATTTAACAATGAATATTAATTAAATGATTATTTAAATAATTATTCCTACAGAATAATAATATAAATCATGATTTATCTAATTATTTCTCATTAATTGGGTTAAATATGACCATGAATATTATTAAAACATTGGTTTAATTAATTATTCCTCGAGGAGATCAAATAAATAAGGATTTGTTTAATTATTTCCCATGGGGTTTTCTATTTTGACTAGGAATAACTTAATAAACTATGGTTTATTAATTTTTTCTTATAATGAAAGTAATTTTACTACAGTAAAATTGGTCTTACATGGTGTATTTTGATCCATCTAATTGTAAATGGTTAGATGAAAAAAATTGCTGTAACAGGCTATGTATCCTTTTGTATTCACTAGTTGAGCGAATGTCCTTGATATATATTTTTGTATATCTTTTTCGTATATGTTTTGGGTATATGTTTTGATGTGATGTTTTGGAATATGTACATATGTATATGGATGCAAATATCATCGTGATATGTGCTATAAAACTCCAAGAAGAGGTATGGGTGTCATGTAATTATGCTTGTCATGTTGTTATGTTGTCATGATGTCTTTCTTCTCAGCAGGTTGATCATTATAAATACTACAAAGAGCTAAGTTATAAAGATATATGGCCATTATGTTTTTCTTTTAGTAGTTTTATTGGTTTTAGTTATAATTGAACACCAAGGGCAGTGTTCCCTCAAGGGGGAGGGTTATTTAAAAACCCTGGTGAAAATTATATCTAATAGAGTTGATAAAGGAAAAATAATAAGCAGAGTTACAGGACACTTATTCTAAGTTAAAAGTTGAAAAAAAATCCTAGTGTGGCTATTAATTTTGGTTATTATGGCTAAAGAAATTGGAAAAGGAAATGACAAGGGATTTTGAAATGAAAATGGCATTTTTGGAAATTTATTTATGAAAATAATGGAAATTAGGAGAAAAGGAAGGTGAAAGGTCACATACTTCATTTGACGAGGAAAATAATGAAAATCAGAGAAAATGAAGAAAATAGAGGCCGCATTAACAAAAATTATTATGAGGATAACTGGGTACCATTTTGTTAGTTTTTTTTAGATGAATCTCTTCGTATTGTCTCTCTCTATCACAATATTGGACACTTCGATTTTTCTTGGAGCACTTCAACATTGGATCAAGAAAGGAAAAGAAGGAAGAGAGGAATAAAATATCAAGCAAGGAAGAGAAATATCAAGAAGCTACAATAGGTTTACTTATAGGTATCGATTTGCATGTATGATTTTCTTGCTATATTTAGCATGCATGGTTATTCATTTGTGTTCTTGGTCCTATTTCCATCACTGGCATGGGTTTTTCTAGGTGTGAAAATTTTCTTCAGCCTTGCCTTTCCATTTCTGGATTGACATGGTGTGATGTGCTTCTGATGTTTTGGTTGAGCTCGATTGATGGATGGATTCAAAACAAATTGGTTTGTATATGAACATTCTTGAGTATTAAGTTAAAATTTGCAAGTAATTAATTAGGTTTTTAAGCATCTTATGTAAATTCTTAAACACCTAAACCTGAATTAATAATTCAGTTCTTTACAAAAAACAAGAGACAACATCAGCATAACATTAAACACAACACAACAAATGATGAAGAAGTTCACCCCTCCTAGACTGCATCTCCTGGTCCAGCTTCTAATGGTTGTGCCTCTTTCATTATGCTGAAAAAATGGTGTTTTCATCAAGTTAAAGTGCTTAAATAGCTTCAATAGTAACTCCAATGGCTTCAAAATTGTAAAAATCCCTGGTCTAGCCTCTGTAAGTTTCTACACTATCTGTCTTACAAATCACACCCATCAGGCCACCAAAAATTGTTGAATCTGAAATCCATGTGTCGTCTGTACAACCACGTCATGCTCACATCATCTTCCATGTCACCTCATCAAGGTCAATCATCTGCTTCGATGTGTCCTTGGAGGAGAGAGAAAGGGTCCCTTTCTCCTTTTTTTTCAATGAATTCCTTTGTATTTCATCTTCCTTCCAAACCTCTTCACTTTCAAATGATTGTAATTATAAGGACTTATGAAACTTCGAAGATCCAATGGCCTCAAGCATCTGAGGTTCCAACTTGCTATGACCTCCAATCTTCTAATGGCTTCCCGCTTCTAATATTTCGAGCTTCGCTCTATCCTCTAAAATAATGATATCCCAGGCCTTCATGATATTGGGTTCCCAGACTCTGAACTTATAATATTTTGTCCTCCCGAGGTCCCAATATGCCTTTCTTTGATATTTCATCCTTCTTAGGATTTCAAGAGCCTAACTTTAACAATCGATAGATCTTTATCTAGAAGGTCATTTGTAGACTTCCACACACCATTGTAAATCTCTTTCACAACACTTTATAGTGGAGAGGTCCTGATGTTAGCTTTAAACCCATCTTCTATCTGAGAAATGGTTGTAAAATTATTTTTTTTCTTTGCACCTTGGCCCTTCTCGTGTGCCTTGTGTTAGTCATCAATATTTTTCACTTGTTGTTGATGACTAGATTCCTTAGCTAAGTTTTATAGAAGCGAATCTCGATATGTCAATTTGTCATCTAGAAAACCCCCAAACAAATTTTTGTCTTCTTAACCATTCCTGTCAGCCTATGATAACAGAAATCTTCATTTTTCAACTCATGTCTTGTTTCAGCAAAATATCCCTATCTATAGCTATCTTAGCCTTCTTTATCTACTATCATTTTCCCCTTTTTTCTCATGAAACTCACTGTCTAATATTTGACAAAGTGTTTCCTTCATATCCCTAATATTATTATCAAAAACCATCTGATTATGCCTGAGAAAACAATAAGAATCTACGAAAGTTGCCCCTAAGTTAGATAGTGGTTTTTAGGAGTCTTTTTCCTTAGCAAAAATGTCCTAAGCCAAAAAGCCTCTTTTTAGTACCAATCAACCATAGATTGTCTTCCCGTTCTGCAAAAATAAGTATTGATTCATCCATAGGTTGCATACCACTAAGAGGTCATTTTGTCTCAGTTTAGAAGGAGTTCAACAAAGATCCAAATCAGAAGAAGCTAAGAATGTTCACTGTTTAAAAAGAATATGCTTAGATCAGGAAAAAATCTCCATAAGACACCAAAGGAGCTCTCCAAGGTTGAAATTCATATGTTGTTACATCTATGCAGGGGTGTAATTGAAAGATAAACAATATGAAAATAAGAGCAAGGGTACAAGTTGAATAGGTCTCTCATGATTGAGGAGATTTTCCATCAATAAAGCAGATGGAGAGCTGCAATGAAAAGAGAGCAAGAGTACATGTTTAAAAGCCAAAGTTGCCTAAAGAACAGAGGTTATCCTTCAAAGTCACATGAATACAAATACTGATCAGCAGTGTTCCAGTATCTCCTCCAAAGGTAGTGTTGCATAAGTTTTCCAAAGGATGTCATCATGTAGTGCATGAGAAGATAGCTACTTCTTATGTTGCCTTGAGCCTGGGATGTGAAGATCAGTCAAAGAGATATTTCAAGGTACCCCTGAAAACACATTCAAGGAAATTTTTTCTCATTGATGTCCAAATAGAAAATAATATCCTTGTACCAATCACTTTGTTCAAAACCCTAAAACCTCACAGTGATATGCTCCCAGGCAGAGACATATATTGCAGAGAGATGACATAGTTTTGAAATATATGAAATGTCATGTGTATGGTGCAACCTCCTTCAATAATAATTAGAGGGTTAGAAGCACTATGGTGAAACCTCCTTCATTTAAAACAAGATGGTTAGAAGCACAGTGATAACCTCTTTCATTGAAAAGTAGATGGTTAGAAACACAATGATAACCTCCTCCAATAAAGAGCATATGGTTAGCAGAAAAATAATAGAACCTCCTTCATTTAAAAGCAGAGGGTTAAGGTGTTTTTAAGTGACTTCAGAAATTGTCAGTCACCTCCTCCAAATATCAACAGTAGGTGCATCAACAGGTTTTATATTTATTTAATAAAGTTTTATATTGGAAATTCAAGGTTGAAATCAATGGGAAGCAAATGAAAGTTTATAGGTTGAAGTCTTGTGTTACATCATTAGTAAAGCAGTGACATTATGGTGTTGAGAAGCCTCTATTTCTTCTATTTATAAAGGCCTCTCTCAAAGTTTAAACTAAGGGTGGAATGTTTAACTAGAAGGCTATCCCTTGATCTTACAGTTCACATAGACCATATTATCCAAAAGATAAGGCAGACATATAAGAAAACAAGCCTTGGTGAGTGAAAAGAATTTTTTTTTTCATTCCAAATCAGACGATTAATTAAAATCTCCAGTTTGAAGTGGCCACCTTCGAAAGGATGAAAAGGGCACCATGTCTGATAAAGACAAACTATTTATGATTCTAAAGGACCTCCTTACTTCAACAACAATGGATACATAGGGTTTTGAAGGCTGTAGTGAATGGTATTTTTATAAACCTGTCACTATTTTGAAATAAATGGAGTTGTATGGTGTTCAAGACCTCCTTCATATACACTCAGAAGATCAATCATGTGATAAAACCCTCATCACCTCACAAACAGTGGATTTTCATATTGGGTTCTACTCCTTTACAAGATGGAACCATTACAAAATATAATGAGGAACAAAATGTTGGCATTAAACATCAAGATGAGTCTTCACATATGTTGTGGTTTGATGATGTTCTTAAAAACTACCAACAGTCAATGAGTAAATTTCAAGAACACTAAAAAATGTTGTCAATTGAACTCCAAGAAAGGACTGACAGGTTGAATGATGTTGATAAACGAATAAAGCTTTTAGAGGAAGAGATTAGTCATTTACAAGGAGATAATTGCAAGCTTAAGGAGAAATCATCATCTATGGTTGTTTCTATTAAGAAATTAGAAAATGAGGTCTATATACTGGAAAAGGACAAGAAAATTTGCTAAAAGAGGTCATATTTCGAGTAGACCAGAGGAATGCACTACAGCAAGAACTTTATTTCTTGAAAGAAGACCAGAAATGACCTTGACAAAAGATTTTAGACAATGCTGAAACAAATATAGTCCCTGGGGCTAGATGTAGAGAACATTTAGTTAGTCTATATTAATTTGCAGGATATTAGCTAGAAATTGAGGAAATAAAGATAAATAGGTGTGGAGGATAATTTCAATGTTCCTCAAATTCTCCAGAAAATGGAGGAGTTCATGAGGAAAAATGCAACTCTTGAAAATTCAATGGCATGTCATCACTTAGGATTAGAGAGGTTTGAGTTAGAAATAAATCTCCTTCAACAAAAATTTCAGACCTTACAACAAGAGAAGCCTAACATAATGGCTGAATCTAATCATCAAAATGGTCAAGTCAAAGAGTTGGAAGCAAGTTTGGAAAGTGTCCACCATGCTTATACCTAATTACAAGGAGACAACCAGCAGTTGAAATAAAAATTGGTAGAATAAAAATACCTGAAACAAAAATTAGAGGAAACACAAAGTTTTGCAAGAATTAAAGAATCTAAGTTAATGCTTGATCATTTTGAAATAGAGAAGAAAATTTTGGGATCCAAAGCTTCACCAGTCCTTGAATTCTGCTTGGAAGAAGATGTTGGTGCCTCAAAAGAACAAAGTGAAAGTGATTTACTTCAAATTGAATCTCGAAAAAATGATGCTCAAAAACTACAAGACCATTTGCAGAGATAATTCTATGAAGTTGTAGGTTAGCCGCAAGTAACAGAGGTAGGAATGTGTAGTGAAGTAGAGACTCAAGCTCATGAATCATATATTCCTACAGCATGCCATTTTGTAAATGAGAAAGCAGAAAAGAATAAGTTTCTTAAAGATCACTGCCTGGGTAGAATTAAGGAACTTTGTGATGCCCTGGCCAGATTAGAGGGCACAAAAAATGATAAAGGTTTTAAATCATTTTTACAAATTTATAAAAGAAGGAAAGGAGTGTTAAAACCCCACAAAAAGTATAAAAGGGCTTTAGCATGGTGTCGTTCCTCCACTGAGAAGGCGAATTCACGAAACGAGAAGTGATTTTTATACACATTTAAGCTTGTTTCCAAGCACGACATGCTCGAAACTTAGCGCGGCGTGCCTGTAGAAGGTCATTGGAAGGCTTTGTATATAGGCACTACATGCCTATTGAATATTGTGACACGCTTGCATTCAGGCTCCAACCAACTTTTAACGCGCCTCCATTAAGACACCAACCAACTCTGAACGTGCCTCCATTCAGACACCAACGAACTCTGAACGTGCCTTCGTTTAGACACTGACCAAATTTGAACATGCCTCCGTTTAGACCCCAACCAACTCTGAACATGCCTCCATTCAGACACCAACCAACTGTGAACACGCCTCCATTCAGACCTGCCCAGCCACTCCTGAGTGGTCCGTTACTCTTGAACGGTAGGGCCCCTGTGTTTTTCGCCTTTTTCAAAGCCATCCAAACACATGAACAACCACTCTCACTTGCCTTATGCCCCCAATACACTCAGTTTCCACTTTCAATCCTTAAACCTGTGAAAAAATACCTCTAAACATATATTTTTAATACTTCCTGGGCCACCCCTGAACGGCCCACCGCCTAGGCGCCCGGGCCACCCCTGAACGGCCCACCACCTAGGTGCCCGGGCCACTGTCAACACAAGTCACCAAAGAAATTTCAAAAGGTGCCAAGTTTTTTTCCCACCGTGATTTCATATCCAATGCATCAAGATGATTTGATAAAGGATTTGTATAGTCTCCAAAGTTAACAGAATTTGTAGAGGTCTTTCAAATCAGTTTAAAAGGTATCTTAATAGTCATTTCAAAAGAGCACCAAGTTTACTAAATCAAGGAGAAAATAGTGACTCGAGGATAAAGAGTTTTTTTCAGTTGAAAGAAGTCATTTAAAACATTGATTTTAGGGGGCACCATGTTATCATAACCATAGACAAACAAACTTTGTGAAAGGTCTCATAATAAGTTTGAAGGAGAATTTAAAAAGTGTTTTCAATGAGTCCCTTTTGTTTCTAATAACCATAGAGAGATAGTAAAAGGGAGGAGGGTTGATGTGCCAATTTGAAAGTATTTTTTGTGCTATGAAATAGCTAAGAATACATGTAGTTTCTAGAAGAAAAAGTAGAGTTTTGTAAAGGTCTTTCAAATTAGTTTGAAGAGATATCCTAACAGTGATTTCAGGGCACCATGTTTACTAAACCAAAGACAAGACAATGATATCAAAAGGGAATTGTTTTAGGGGAATAATATTTGTGTAAAAAAAAAAGAGATTTGTCTCCAAAAACCACAAGTAGATCTTGGCAAAGGCCTCCTAGCTCTAACACAATACTGAAGAGGTGACTTTGTTTTCATTCAACAAAATACTTGTTTGCTAAACTCAAAGAAGAAACAGTGATTTTCAAAGAGGAAAAGATGTGTTGGTTGAAGTCTTATTGCAGTGATCACTTAATCATTTTATCTTGGTAAGTCAAAGAATATAAATCTAAGCAAACTAGTGATGATGAGGAACAATGAAAAGGGTCCAAACATGATAGTAAGGAAGGGAAAAGTGGCAACAAGCATAAGGATGATAAAGAGAAAAGTGATGGGCAACAAAATAGTGAATGGAAAGAACACGACAGTCATGAAGAAAGCAGTGATAAGGATAAACAAGGCAGCCCTAAAGCAAGCAATGATGAGGGCAAGAAAACACAAAACATAGAGCATGAAGGGAATTATCCAAAGTATGTGCTAGCTGCCTCTCCAAGGCAAGGGGCCGTAACTTCTTCGCCAAAGCAAAGATTCCAAACAATAAGGAAGAAAACCAAGAAAAAATCAAAATTTCCCAAAGAGGGTGCTCGGTGAAAAAAAGTGGAAAAGAACACTCTAGGCTTGGAATTTTGACGCAAGATTATACACATGTTTCTAAAAAAATTGAGCAAATTTTGACATGTTCTTGTTTTTTGACATTTTTGGGCCTAATTGCATATAATCATGGGCACCACCATTTTTGTTTGGAGCATCTTCAGCTATTGAGAGTGGTATCATTGGATGCATTAAATTCAGGGGCATCTAATAAGAAAATTTCAGATCAATTGAAGATGTTTTGGTCCCCCAAAGAGGCAAGAAACACGCACTTTTTCGACACTCTGCCCACATATCAGCAAGGCTATTTCTTTGGTTTTTTCCACTTAGTTTAGGTTTTTATATACTTATAGTGATCAGTTTTGGCAAAATAAAGCATTTTCAAAAACTAGACTTCTAGGGCTTTCCAACGAGCCATCACAGGCCTTTTTTCGACATCGGGAAGTCCTTCAAAGGTTTCCCACAAGACAGGGAATTTTCTGCTGCTATATTTCTGAAACATTTTTGTAAAAAATGTAGTTTTCTGAAGCGGCTTTTCCAAATGTGCGTTTAGACTTTTTTGGCCATTGTCAGTTACGAAAATTCAATTTAATCTCATTTTTTAGCATTTTAAGATATTTTTATAGATATTTTGTGCCTAAGGCTCTGCAAACCGTCAAGGACAAAATCAGATATTTGTATTAGGCCAATGGGCTTGCTAGTTTCTCTAGGAGGTTTTCCTTATCTTTGGACTCTTCATTCCAAGAGATTTAATTGTAAAAGAGGATGAAATTAATTTTATAGAGAAATACATGGTTATACAAGCTTGGAAGAAATACTTTGTTTCATGCATAGGATAGTTTCTTGACTGTTCTGGATGGTGAAAGAGGACTGTTGTAGGATTCCTTGACTTGGTAAAATGGTATACTGTTCCTTATCTGTTATGTTTCCTTAGTTATTATACATATTTTCATATTTCTTGAAGTTACATTTATCATGATTAATGGTTAGCCCTACCACATGGATGTCTGCTGTAAAACTATTTATGTTTAAAATTCTTTGTCCTTCACAAAACCTAGTGTCCATCCCATTTAACTCAACCTAAAGATCCATTTTACCTTGACCAAATCGGCTCTTCAATATACCTTGTCTGCCATATTAGGCTTTCTCAACCTTTTTGACCACATAGCCCATTTATCTAAAAATATTTTTATCTATTTAAAACTTTGATCAGTTCCTCCCTCAAAAACCCTAAAACAAACTAAAAACACACTTAAAAGACTAGTCTAAAATCAAATACATAAGAAGAAAACAAATCTACATCCCTTGCACAACTAGACAGAGACCTCTTTGAGTCGAGGAAGGTTAGGTCCTTGGGCTCCAAAATTAGTTTGATGTTACCCTATCACTTCGCTTGCCAATCTGCCAAATCACGGGACCCTAAAAGAATGACAATCACAGTAGGAGCTAAAGTGATAAACAAACTTAGACTTCCCTAAACCTTCAAAGACCTTTGAGAATACTCTCTTGTGGACTTAACCCACCACTCCCTAACATAATGGTGATCACATTGGGACCTTCTGAGTTAGTGACAAACTAAGTATACCTTAGGACTTCAGAATCCCTCAACCTAGAAGTATTATCAAAGAGTAGAATCAAGTTGGCTCACTGTCCTAGCAAGATGATGACCCAACTTTAGAAAACTCTTACAAACCTCAGGGATACACATAGGAAACTAAGAAAACCCCAGAAAACATCCCTATATTGGATTTTTATCATTTTCTATGGTGGACCATACACATATCTCTAAAAACAACCAAAAAGATCCACCTAGCAACTCCACTAGACACCAGTAGGCCTATTACTCCACTAGTCCTTATAAAGTCTCTTGGGTATGCATTAAGCAATCCCAATCCTGTTAATGGTGGACAAAAAAGATCAAATCTTCCACCTGGCGACCCCACAACTCCCAATAGACCAAAAGACTCCACTGGTAGAGAACTCTAGACTGGTTAAAAGACACGGTGACCCTTTCTGATTAAGAAAGATGGATCCAAGGATGCAAAAGAGATATGCTCCGATGACTAGAGACCATATCTCAGGAATCCCACAGAAAATGCCAAAAATAAATTGGATGAAAAACCTACCTATATTTCAAGATGAAAAGGTTGATGACCCCTTCTTACACCTCTTCAAATTTCATATACACATATGGAGGTTGAAGGTTGAATGGCATGAGGACTTCCTCATGAAAAATTTTATGTTAACATTAGAAGGTGGCACAAGAAATTGGTATGAATGGTTAGAACCTGACATCTTCTTTTCTTTGAAGGATTTCCACAAGGTATTCTATAAATACTACGTAGGGTATTTCCCATATCTATCATTAGCTGAAAATTCTTGTGATCAATCTCAGGATATCATACAATAGCTTATATATAGTGATGAAAATTTGGAAAATTTGTATCTTGAAGACCTATTAACATCCATTCATGAATTTCATTCTCAAGGTAACTATCATGACAACCTAGTTGAGTTAGTTGAGGAATAAATCATTCAAGGTAGAGAAGAAAACCCACAAGATCTCTCTGAAGGCACATGTGATCATTTATCACCTCCACTAGATAAGGCTCAAGAAGATATCCAACCTCACAATCAGTCTTCTCTAGAGAAGGAAAACAATTGCTGCACAATCCAAATAAAACGGAAAATACCTTCTCCTTTAACTACAAAAGGCGAAAATCAGATGTTGAAAGTAAAACCAGCATCTGAACCTTAATATAGGGAAAATATTCCTATTTCTACCATTCCTACCTTACCTACGAAACAAATTGATCATAAATAAACAATGGAAAAAATTGTTGTTGAGGTTGTAATACCTCCTCAAGAAGACATTCATCCCTGTCAGCAGTCACAAAAGGAAGAGAAACATCATAATTCCATCCAGAGAAAGAGAAAGACACCACCCCTTAAAAAAAAAGAATAAAACAATGAAATCCTAAGCATACAATCAGCATCCAAAGTTTTTTGTAAAAAAGATATGTATATGTGTTCTACTGCTGGCTTATCTACTAATGCGTTTTCTCATACTAAAAGTACATAAAAAATTGATGTTGATACTAGAATTTCTTCTCAAGAAGACCTGGAGCCAAAAAATGGTCCTACTCATTAGGATAATGGCTCACAAACAGAAACCATCTCACTCAATCAGCGCATACCAAGATTGCTTGAAGGTAGCATAACATTACATTCTGAATCTGCCAAGTCAGATAATCATAAAGAGGGAGAAGAGATTCTTTCTCAAAAGAGGCCCAAATTTAGTCAAGTAAAGGAAGCAGTAATTCTACATGAGGTCTATTTCTCAAATCCTCTAGGCCAATTATTATTCGAAGACCCCTTTGCTGTTTCCTTAGATACCTTTATAGAGGGAGTAAAACATGCCATGAATAGTTTGTGGCAAAGCTTAAAGAAAATTTGGGGTGCTACTGTTCAGAAGAAGACAAAGTGGGAGTGGCCTACCAACGTACCTGAGAAGTGGAACAAAGGATAATCATCTACTCACTTGCTTAATTGGTTACATTGGAAAAGAGAGTTCACCAAATGAATGTATATCATATATAGGTTAGAATAGAATAGATAGGCATGCAAAATAAGCTCAGCCCCATGAGCATATTTCTTTCAGTTTGTTTTGAGAAAAACATAAAACAAAAAAATAACAAGAAAAGTAGAAAAAGAAGGTAGATTCTAAAACAACAGAAAAGCCCCATGTTCCAAAAAGAGTCATGATGAAAGTGCGAAAGTATAAATGCCACTACTAATTCTCAAAAGATGTCTTGTTCAGTTATCTAGCCTAATCATAACTGAACATGTTTTAGATTTATTGCTAATAAGTTAGTGAAATAAGGGATAGTCAAATTGTGCAAAGCTTGACTTGTCAAAAGAATGTATATTAGGAAAAGATACTAGTTCCACACGCCCAAAACAGAACCAAAGAGGAAAGTAGGGATGAAAAACAAACTATGTATCCTAGCCCTGATTTTTTCTAAGTCTTATTTTCATGGAAAATAATGTTTGTGTGCAACTTGTCTTTTATGCCACAAATACATGACAAATCAGACTGTGTAATCCTGATTTGGTCATTTTTCAATTTCATGTTTTAGTTTAGTGAATCAAATCCTTTCAAACAGCTTAATCTTGACAGTCAATCTAGCATAGGCAGAGAAACAAAGGATTTCATCAGTTTTAATCTGAACTCCCGGTGGATATAAGTGTAGAATTAGATAGTGTCTTTTTCAAAAATATCATGTCAAAGGGTTGCTAGTCCAAATGTATCTAAAATAAGAAAAAATGTTAGGAAATATAGCTGGGTAGGTAGAGATGACATTGATGCTAATCATGTTGTCAATTTTCAGAAATAGCATCAAGAAAGAACGAAATTTGCACAAATGGATAAGGCATTGGTCTTCACAAGCCAGAGATCTACAATTTGGGACACCTCCTAAAAAGGAACTTCCCTCCCCAAATCGAGCCACTTTTAGTGATCAGTATTTTTCACCTGTTGTTGATGACTAGATTCCTTAGCTGATTTTTCTAGAAACTAATCTCAATATGTCAATTTGTCATCTAGAAAACCCTCAAACAAAGTTTTGTCTTCCTAGCCCTTCCTATTAGCCTATGATAAGAGCAATATTTAGGTTACAACTCATGTCTTGTTTCAGAAAAATATCCTTGTCTATAGTCGTCTTAGCCTTCTTTCTCTGCTATCATTTTTGTTGGAAATACTGAGAGGGGGTGTGAATCAGTATTTCTTTCAATTAGAGCATTAGTTAATCTTCAATTATTATCAGTGTTTGTATAATGATAGTAGAAAACATGAGGAACAGAAATGCACATAGTTTTTAAGGTGGAAACCCACTCCGGGACAAAAACCACCTAATGATTTTCTAATAATTCTTTTCAACTCCAATTGAAAATAAGGCGCCAAATTCCTAGATCTAGAAAAGCATTCTTCTCCGACTCCCAACTGGATGGACGGCTCAATGCCTAAGATTATTCGGTAGTCAGCGAGATAGATGCCCCAACACCCAATGAGCTCACATTCACCATAGCACCACCCTACCACCCTATAGAAGAATAAAAAGAAGAATGGGCTCCCGTACCCGGGGGAAAATGGTCCACTTTACAATGATATAGAATGATGTAGAAGAAAATACTTTAATGGAGCCTTCTTTGCTTCTTATTTAATGATGATCCTAGACCTCGCAACACTGCCTCTTCAACCCTTCGTAGATAGACACTAGTACAATTTGTACAATAATGTATTTACAATGACTAAGTACAATGATACCTTTATAATGATTGTATGCAGTGTTGCCCACTTGAAGACTTCATATGATGAAATTCTTGCTGTTGTTTTACACCTTGGTTGTTGCTCTTGTCATGCTACCCTTTACTACACCTTGTTTTGCTTTTATGCCGTAGAAAGGTGGGTCCTTTGCAATCCTTGACAACACATGATCTAGCTTTTTCTTGCCTTCTAGGAGCTCGATATTGAATCTGGTGTATCTATGTTATTTCAGATCCTCAATATCTGATTTTTGGTCCTGTAGTATTCCTCTAAGTATTCTTTCCAATGCCATAGGTCTGACCCAGTTTGGATTCTTCAAGAGAGATTTATACCCAATTTCTCACACTGCCCTAATTATGGACTATTTCAGTGGAGCGCACTTGTATGGCGTGCCACGTGTCATTGTTTCATTATTTTTCTCTAAAATTGATAGAGAAAAAATATAGACTATGCACTATTTTTCATTTTTTATGGAATTCTAATACGATACTCATAGAGAGAGTTATGACTATGTTACCAAGGTCACTTCTTTGAGATGAATTTCAGGAGCCTGCAAAAACCCTTACTTCCACAGATCATATCTCCAAAAATTTTGTTCAAATTGAACTGAAATTGTTACTGTAGCTTCCTCGGGATTTCAACTTCTCCTCATAAAAAATTTAGCTTCTAAGCCTTCGTAGAAAAATTTTTAGAGTGAAAAGGCCACGATGACCTGTTTCAGATGGCCGAATCCCATGCATAAGGAGGAAATGAAGATCACAATTTATATGAATTCTTAAGTTGAGAGGGGCTTCAACAAGTGAACATGGGAGGGATTTTAGGAGCTTAAAAAATATTAATTATGACTTTTCAATGACCCATGCCCCAACCCCATGGGGTTTTTTCCCACTAACGTGGTACAAAATTCAAACATGAATATCTCTCAAACCGTGAAGAATTACATGGAGTGCCATATATCAATGGAAACATCTCGACAACTAGAAACCATCAAAAGCATTATTGGCCCAGAACATATTAATTTGATAGGTCATAATTCACATGCAATATTGGGTTAACCCCTGGTGTTGCTTGGGTTGACATCAATGACAACCACTGATCAACAATCTCCCCTTTTGGCATTGATGGAAACAAAAATACTCCCCCTGCGATCATGACACCTCTTCCTACAACATTCTCTCCCCCTTTGACATCAATGGAAAAGGGTAACTCCTCCTGAAACACAACCATCCTGTGGACCTGTACACACTTCCACTTCCACTGACACACAACTGTCCTACAGACCTGTACACACTTCCACTCCCCCTTTATATTCTGAAAAAGGAAAATCTGATGAGAACTTGGGAGAATCCTAAGCTTCTGGCAAAGATATTCCAATGCTGGTGAATATTTAATATGTGATTCTTTTGGTGATGCTTGGAATCTTGCTACTTGTCCAACTACTTGCATAACAGTTGGTCGGGAGGCTGTTACATATAAAAGACTACTAATCATAGATTTGTACAACCTTTGATCCACATCCTTACATGAGTCGTTAATGCTCAATTTGTGACCAAGTAAAGACATCTCTAAATCACTTTGCAACTTTGTAGCAAAATTCTTACTTAGTCGATCATCATTGCTACCAATTATTGTATCATCCTCTTTAGCTATTAGACATGCTTTAGTTGCTTCATCTAGAACATATATGTCATTTGGAGCTCGACTTGTTGTAGCCATAATTTCAACATACATGCCTTTCTTGATTTCACATTTCGTGGAGTTGAATAGTATTGTGTGTCCTTGATCACACATTTGTCCAACACGGAGAAGATTGTGATTCATGTTTTCAACCAATAGAACATTCTTGGCCAGAACATCTTTGCTTCTGAGAGTGACAGTACCTGATCCTATAACATTTGAAGATCCATCATTTCCAAAGGACACGGTTCCATCCTTCTTCTCTTTGAGAGATACAAATTTATTTCTATCTCCAGTCATCTGCGTTGAGAAACCGCTATCAACATACCACACATCTTTGTTTTTTTGAGCCTTGAGAGCGAGAGCACAATTATCATTCTTCTTCTTCTTCCATGTTCTTTCATTCTGTGGCTTCGAAGATTCTTTTGGAGGATTTTCAAGTCTGCAGTTTTTGGCTATGTGTCCAAAGTTTCGACATTTGTAACATTCAATATTATTTCTTAAATGTTCAAATCTATTGATGTTTCGTTGAGCCCTGGGAGGTTCATATTTGACAAATCTCCTGGAATTGTATTCGTTCGTAGGGTACGTGCGACATTCTACAGCTTTATGACCAAATTTTCCACATGAATAACAGTAGCCATAAAAATAATGTTGGTACCTGGATGTAAATTTTCATCGAGGAATTTTCTTCGAAGGCTATTCTTGCAAATCTTGTCCAATGAAGTCTACATGCATGTCAGGTCTCATAGGTTCATTGTATTTTGTTGTAGAAGGTCCTGCTTCTTCTTCTTGGTAACCGATGTCAGTTTTTTCATTGTAAAATTGTTGATTGTTGATGAGTTCTTCCAATGCCTTTGAGCTTTTGGCATAGTTTTGGATAGTTTTTGCTTTCTTCACTTCCTCACGCAGTGAGACTACTTTAGCTTCCAATTCTTCCCTTTCTTAGTTGCTTTCTTCCAACTTCTTTTGAAGTGACTCTTCAATGCATTTTTGTTCTTCAACTTCAATTTTGAGACCTTGAACTTGTTCTTCAAGATTTTTGGAATGGATCTTCTCTGCCTTAAGATCTTTTATAAGCATGATTTCTTCCTCATAAAATTCGTCTATGGTCCATACTTCTTCTTCATTGTTTGATACCTCTTGCTTATTGTGCTTGGGTTTATTGTGCTTGGCCATAAACAATACTCTCTCATTGGATTCTTCTTCACTATCATTGTCTTCATCGGATGATATGCTATCTTCTTTAGAGAGAAAGTTTCTTTTGGAGTTGCCATTACTTTTGTTTGGACATTTTGCTGCAAAATGCCCAACCTCATTACAGCTGAAACATATCAATGGAAGTTACCTTTGAATTTTCCCTTACCAATTTGTAGTTTTCTCATCAAGTAAGCATATTCTTCATCTGAAATACCTTCTTCATCATCTCCCTTTTCTTCACACTTGCAGGTGCATGTCTTTTCAATTGAAGGTTGTTTATCCTTATTGGTTCTCTTAGATTCAATGAATGCAATTTCTAGATGTGAAGTACCCTCTTCTTCATCAAGTCTCATTTCATATGCTATGAGAACTCCATATAATTCCTCTTTGTTGAGTTTGTCTAGATTTGCACTATATTCTAAGACCGATACCTTTGGGTTGAATCTCCCTGGTAACGTTATAAAAATCTTCCGTATAATAGTCTTCTCGTCAACTGGCTATCCCAATCCTTCCAGAGTATTGGCTATTTCATCAATGTATTGAAAGTATGCAGCAATCTTGCAATCTTGTTTCATTCTGAGTTGCTCAAATTTTTCTCTATAGATTTGAAGCTTTGCTTCTTTGACATTTGAGTCACTTGCATATATATTATCAAGCTTGTCCCATACATTTTTGGTGGTTTTAAAACCCAACACCTTATGATAAGAAGATTAAATAAGTCCACTGATAATAATATTCTTTGATTTTGCATCATTTACCAAATTCTTCTTACCTTGTTCATCCACGGTTGATGTGAATCCATTTTGAACAGTGTCCCATACTTCGTAACCTTGCGCCAAGAGATAGACCTCCATTCTTCCTCTCCAAAGTGCATAATTATTTTCATTGAATAGAGGTACACCATTCTTGGTATACTCTATGACCTCCTTCCAGTTGTTAAACTGCTATTGAAGGAACCAAGCTCTGATACCAATTGTTGGAAATACTGACAGGGGGGGTGAATCAATATTTCTTTCAATTAGAGCATTAGTTAATCTTCAATTATTATCAGTGTTTGTATAATGATAGTAGCAAACAAGAGGAACACAAATGCACACATTTTTTAAGGTGGAAAGCCACTCCGAGACAAAAACCACCTAATTATTTTCTAATAATTCTTTTCAACTCCAATTGAAAATAAAGCTCCAACTTCCTAGAATCTAGAAAAAGATTCTTCTCCAGCTCCCATTGGATGGATGCACCAATGCTCGAGATTCTTCAGTAGTCACTGAATGGATGCCCCAACACCCAATGAGCTACAACTCACCCTAGCACCACCCAACCACCCTATAGAAGAATAAAATAAAAATGGACTCCCGTACTAGGGAAAATGGTCCAATTTACAATGATATAGAATGATGTAGAAGAATAAGATATACTAGACCATAACCCCAACTTTGATACAACCACCTAATGATGATCCTAGACCTCCCACCACTGTCTCTTCAACCCTTGGCAGATAGACACTAGTACAATTTGTACAATAATGTATTTACAATGATTAAGTACAATGATACCTTTACAATGATTGTATGCAGTGCTTCCCACTTGAAGACTTCATATGATGAAATTCTTGTTGTTTTTATGCACTTTGGTTGCTGCTATTATCATGCTACCCTCTACTACACCCTGTTTTTTTTTTTATACCATAGAAAGTCTGGTACTTTGCAATCCTTGACAAATGATCTAGCTTTTTATTGCCTTCTAGGAGCTCGATATTGAATCCAGTGTATCTCTGTTATTTCAGATCCTCAATATCCAATTTTTAGTCCTGTAGTATTCCTATAAGTCTTCTTTCCAATGCCACAGGTCTAACCGAATTTGGATTTTTCAAGAGAGATTTATACCCAATTTCTCACACTGCCCTAATTATGGATTGTTTCAGTATAGCGCACTTGTATGGTGTGCCACGTGTCACTGTTTCTTTATTTTCCTTTGAAATTTATAAAGAGGAAACTACAGACCGTGCAATATTTTTCACATTTTACAAAATTCCAATCCGATACTCAGAGAGAGAGTTATGACGATTTTACCAAGGTCACTTCTTTGAGATTAATTTCAGGAGCCTGTAAAAACCCTTACTTGCACAGATCATATATTCAACAATATTGTGCAACTTGACCTAAAAATTTTATTGTGCCTTCCTCAAGATTTTAGCTTCACCTCATAAAAATTTCAGTTTCTGAGCCTTCATAGAAAAAACGTTAGAGCGAAAATTTCACAATGACTTGTTTTAGATGGCCGAATCCCATGCATAAGGAGGAAATGAAGATCACAATTTATATGAATGCTTAAGTTGAGAGGGGCTTCAACTAGTGAACGTACAAGGGATTTTAGGAGCTTAAAAAATATTAATTATGACTTTTCAAACATGAATATCTCTCAAACCGTGAAGAATTACATGGCGTGCCATATATCAACGGAAACATACCGACAAGTAGAAACCATAAAAAGAATTACTGACCCAGAATATATTAATTTGATAGGTCAAAATTGCCATCCAATATTGGGTTAGCCCCTGGTGCTGATTGGGTTCACATCAATGACAACCTCTGATCAACAATTTTCTCCTTGTTTCTCATGAAACTCACTGTCCAACATTTGACGAAGTGTCTCCTTCATATCCTTGATCTTCTTATCAAAATCCATCTGATTATGCCTGAGAAAACAATCAAAATCTATGAAAGTTGCCCCTAAGTTAGATAGTGGTGTTTAGGAGTCTTTTCCTTCGAAAAAATGTCCTAAGCCAAAAATCCTTTGTTTAGTACCAATCAGCCATAGATTGTCTTCCCATTCTGCAAAAATAAGTCTTGATTCATCCATAGGTCACACACCACTAAGAGGTCATTTTGTCTCAGTTCAGAAGGATTTCAATAAATATCCTAATCAGAAGAAGATAAGCATGTTCACTGTCTAAAAATAATATGCTTAGATCAGGAAAAAATCTCCATAAGACACCAAGGGAGCTCTCCAAGGTTCAAAGTCGTATGTTGTTACATCTCTGCAGGGGTGTAATTGAAAGATAAATAGTATGAAAATAAGAGAAAAGGGACAAGTTCAAATAGTTCTCTCATGATTGAAGAGATTTTCCATTAGTAAAGTAGATGGGGAGCTGCAATAAAAAGAGAGTAGCAGTACATGTTTAAGAGCCAAAGTTGCCTAAAGAACAGACGTTGTCCTTCAAAGTCACATGAATATAAACACTGATCAGCAGTGTTCCAATATCTCCTCCAAAGGCAATGTTGCATAAGTTTTCAAAAGGACATCATCATGTAGTGCATGAGAAGACAGTTGCTTCTTATGTTGCCTTGAGCCTCGGATGTGAAGATCAATCAAAGAGATATTTCAAGGTACCCCTGAAAACACAGTCAAGGAAAAGTTGGCTCAATGATTTCCAAACATCAAATACTATCCTTGTACCAATCACTTTGTTCAAAACCATAAAACCTCACAGTTATATGGTGCCTAGAAGAGACATATATTGCAGAGAGATGACACATGACATGAGATGAAATGTCATGTGTATGGTGGAACCTCCTTCAATAATAAGTAGAGGGTTAGAAGCACTATGGTGAAACCTCCTTCATTTAAAGCATATGGTTAGAATCACAGTGATAACCTCCTTCATTAAAAAGTAGATGGTTAGAAGCACAGTGATAACCTCCTCCAATAAAGAGCAGATGGTTAGCAGCAAAATAATAGAACCTCATTCATTTAAAAGCAGAGGGTTAAGGTGTTTTTAAGTGACTTCAGAAATTGTGAGCCACCTCCAAATATGAACAGTAGGTTCATAAGCAGGTTTTATATTTATTTAAGAAAATTTTCTATCTAAAAGTCAAGGTTGAAATCAGTGGGAAGCAAATGAAAGTTTATAGGTTGAATTCTGGTGTTACATCATCAACAAAGCAGTGAAATTATGGTGTTGAAAAGCCTCTGTTTCATATTTTTATAAAGGCCTCTCTAAAAGTCTAAACTAAGGGTGGAATGTTTAACTAGAAGGCTATCACTGGAGGTTACAGTTCACATAGACCATCTTATCCAAAAGATAAGGTAGACATATAAGAAAACAAGCCTTGGTGAGTGCAAAGAATTTGTTTTTTATTCCAAATTAGAGGATTAATTCAAGTCTCTATTTTGAAGTGGCCACCTTTGAAAGGATAAAAAGGGCACCATGTCTGATAAAGACAAACTATTTATGATTCTAAAGGACCTCCTTACTCCAACAACAATGGATACATAGGGTTTCGAAGGCTGCAGTGATTGGTATTTTTATAAACCTCTTCAAAAAGATACAAGGTCACTATTTTGAAATAAATGGAGTTGTATGGTGTTCAAGACCTCCTTCATAAACACTCGGAAGATCAATCATGTGATAAAACCCTCATCACCTCACAAATAGTGCATTTGCATATTGGGTTCTACTCCTTTACAAGATGGACCCATAACAAAATATAATGAGGAACAAGATGTTGGCATTAAACATCAAGATGAGTTTGCACAAATGTTGTGGTTTGATGTTGTTCTTAAAAGCTACCAACAGTCAATGAGTAAATTGCAAGAAAACTAAAAAATGCTTTTAATTGAACTCCAAGCAAGGAGTGATAGGCTGAAGGATGTTGATAAACGAATAAACCTTTTAGAGGAAGATATTAGTCATTTACAAGAAGATAATTGCTATCTTAAGGAGAAATCATCATCTACGGTTGTTTCTATTAATAAATTAGAAAAGGAGGTCTATACACTAGAAAAGGACAAGAAAATTTGTTAAAAGAGGCCATATTTCGAGTGGACCAGAGGAATGCACTACATCAAGAACTTTATTGCCTGAAAGAAGACCAGAAATGACCTTGACAGAAGATTTTAGACAATGCTGAAATAAATTCAGTCCTTGGGGCTAGATGTAGAGAGCATTCAGTTAGTCTGTATTAATTTGTAGGATATTAGCTAGAAATTGAGGGAATACAGACAAATATGTGTGGAGGATAATGTCAATGTTCCTCAAATTCTCCAGAAAATGGAGGAGTTCTTGAAGAAAAATGCAACTCTTGAAAATTCAGTGGCATGTCATAACTTAGGATTAGAGAGGTTTGAGTTAGAAATAAAGCTTCTTCAACAAAAAATTCAGACCTTACAAGAAGAGAAGTCTGACATAATGGCTGAATCTAATCAGCAAAATGGTCGAGTCAAAGAGTTGGAAGCAAATTTGGAAAGTGTCCACCATGCTTATACCCAATTACAAGGAGACAACCAACAGCTCAAATAAAAATTGGCAGAATAAAAAGACCTGAAACTCAAATTAGAGGAAGCACAAAGTTCTGCAGGAATTAAAGAATCTAAGTTAATGCTTGATCATTTGGAAACAGAGAAGAAAATTATGGTATCCAAAGCTTCACCAGTCCTTGAAATCTGCTTGGAGGAAGATGTTGGTGCCTCAAAATAACAAAGTGAAAGTGATTTATTTCATATTGAATCTTGAAAAACTATTGTTTAGAAACTTCAGGACCATTTGCAGAGACAATTCCATGAAGTTGTATGTCAGCTGCAAGTAACAGAGGCAGTAATGTGTAGTGAAGTAGAGACTCAAGCTCGTGAATCAGATATTCCTACAACATGTCAATTTGTAAATGAGAAAGAAGAAAAGAATAAATTTCTTAAAGATCACTGCCTGGACAGAATTAAGGAACTCTGTGATGCCCTAGGCAGATTAGAGGGCACAAAAAATGACAAAGGTTTTTACAAATTTGTGAAATAAGGTAGGCAGTGTTAAAACACTCCAAAAAGTATAAAAGTGCTTGAGAATGGTGTCGTTCCTCCACTGAGCAGGTGAATTCACGAAAGGAGAAGTGATTTTTATGCACATTTAAGCTTGTTTCCAAGCGCGGCACGCCTGAAACTTAGCGTGGTATGCCTGTAGGAGGTCATCATAAGGCTTTCTATATATGTGTGGCATGCCTATAGAATAGCGCAATACGCCTGCGTTCAGGCTCCAACCAACTCTGAACGCGCCTCTGTTAATAAACCAACCAGCTCTGAATGCACCTTTGTTCAGACACCGACCAACTCTGAACGTGCCTCCATTCAGACACCAACCAACTCTGAACGTGCCTCCATTCAGACCCTAAACAAATCTAAACGCGCCTCCATTCAGACACCAACCAACTCTGAATGTGCCTCCATTAAGACTTGCCCGACCACTCCTGAATGGCCCGTTAGTCCTAAACGGTAGGGATTGTGTGTTTTTCGCCTTTTTCAAAGACATCCAAACACATGAACAACCACTCTCACTTACCTTATGCCCCCAATACGCTTAGTTTTCACTTTCTATCCTTAAACCTGTGAAAAAATACCTCTAAGCATATGTTTTTAATACTTCCCGTGCCACCCTTGAACGTGTTGAACCCTTAATTAAACTGAGGGGGGGGGGTGAATTAGTTTAAGACATACATGGACTTTTAAAACTTTCTCTTAAAACTTATTTACACCTTCACTTCATGATCAACTTAATATGTGAACAATCTTTATTAGTGAGCAGCAAGTATCAAACAGATTTGCCAATGTAGCAGCAGTCTTAATATGTGACAAACAACTATTAAGCAGATTAGATAAACCATATAAACACATAGACATCATGCACAGAGACACCAGATATAAGTGGAAACCCATAAAGGGAGAAAACCACATCTTATTATTGTTTTGATGCAAAGGCAAGCTCCAACTCCCTCTCACCACTGATTTTCTCGGGTTATTGGACCTGGCTGTGGAGGCTCCTACCTCAATTCTCGCAAGCTACAACTTGCAAGGAAGCACCAACTCCCATCTATTTTCTGCAGGCACCAACCTACAAGAGGCTCCTACCTCATTCAGCTCCAACTGACATCTATAAAGCAACAACTTGATAGGGAAGCTCCAACTTCCTTACTCTTTCAAAAGAGAAACACTTGTTGATTTACCTCAGATATCAGCTCTGTTCTGTTCCATCTGCTCTGCTATTCATCTATTCTCATATCTTCCCTGTATCATCTCTGCATCTTTTCAGATTCTCTATCAGCTTCTCCTTATTCTCTTCTCAGCTCCTCCTTCTTCTCTGCTTCACTGCTTCATTTCTGCATTCTCTTCACTCACTCTCTCTTTCTCTTCTTACTCAACACTTTGCATATCAAAATGATATTACTTATAGAAATCCTCACATGACTGTTTGTATTCCTCTATGAATTCGAAATGAATGGTCATACCCCTTGGTCTTCTGCCTCCTCATTTCTTTATCCAACTCAATTTAAAAATCATAATAATATGTACACAATTTTATGCTACAGTGGGATTTTGTCTTTTCTTTCGGATACTTGCCTTTGCATCACAAACAATAAAAAATAATTACATCATTTACATTTACATTCTTAATTTCATATTTCAATATCACTCAGCTCCTCTTCTGAACTTTGACTTTACTAGATTTTGTCTTTTTCTACTGTTGTTAAGAAACTGTTCTGCATCTTCTTTGTTTACTGTCATCTGCAAATTTCACTTATTTACTGCACTTTTGAATATTTTCCAGGTTCCTGTGCTTGACCACTTGTCAAATTTGTTCCTGTGTGTCTCAAAGATGCTCTCTTGATATAACTTAATCATATCATATACTTCCTCTTTCTACTCTTGAATTCATATGGTTTGAATCATAGTCGTATCAAATTCGCATCAAACCGAGCCCATTCCTTGTTCCGCAGTAGCAAACTCTCGAGCAGGTATGCATATAATACCGCCTCCAGACTATAGACTTCTAGCATCATATTAAGCCCAAGGAATCTCACTATCGCCATATTATATTATAACATGACACCATCTCCGTCTCCATATGTATAATCCCCGTCTTCACATATTTCTTCATATTTCATATCGCTACTACTCAACCATATACAACTTGTTGGAATGTAATTCCAACTGCCCGAACGAGAGATCAATTCGCAGGCGGCAGCACGGTGAACAAGCGCAGGTTAAACAGCGCACAGGTTGATTGGAGATCGACGGAGTGCGGGGGGTTGAAGAGCGCGGAGGTTAACACGGAGGGTACCCTCTGTAGTTGACTGGCCGATCACACGTTGACCGCCGATCAACGGCTATGATGAACTGCGGGGCCTCACCCCATTTGATGTGTACGGAGAAATGGGAGCCCCCGTAAACACCACTTTGTGGTGGCTCCACCATGCACCACCACCAGCGCGCCACCAATTCACCACCGCAGCAGGAAAATTCACCAATTCTTTGTTAACCACCGGACTTTATATTAAGACCATAAAACGTTGAAAACCATAATTAAACCAATTCATTTATATATATGACTCCTCCAGGCCCCACAATTAAATCAAACAACCAATCCACAGAACGCACCATACCTGGCTTAATCTCTGTGTGCTTTTATTAAACCTCGCGCATCTTCGTTTAATGATTTCCATCCGATGCTCCTCCGCCAAATCGACGGTTTATATCCATTTCGCTCGGCGTCTTTGGTCGGTGTATAATGCGTGAAATTGTAAGTTAAACGGTGGCTTCCAATACCGCCTATGCCATGTGTCATGAAGTCTATGGAATCGTTGTGATTTCTGCAAAACCACCTTACGGTCGAAAGGTGCTGCGGAATTGGGAAATCCGCCTCCGTGAACCCGCTCACGGTTTCAGTCCCCTCATGGTTCCTCCAGTCAAGGTTCCGGTTTCCACTCCAGGTTCCGATCCAACGCTTTTACTCCGGGTTCCGTTCTCCAAAGATTTCAATTATATATGTATATATATATATATTTGTTACTATTATGCTTCCAATTTTGACTTTGGTTTCGCCTCTGACTATGGTTCCGCTCCTATTCACGCTAGTTCTTCGGTGTATGCATATATATAAACCATATATATATAAAACACCTACCATATATACAATCTCCATGTTAATCGAATAGAAGTGCTTTGTTAAAAAATGGCAATAATTTCAAACATAATTCAAACAGTGAATGCTAACTGATTCAAACGCCCGGAATGCTATGTGTAACGCCCAACTGTATAAAACATTCTCTGAATTTATATATATATGTACATATTCTTGGAATAACATTTGTGGCTCTGCCTCTGCCACTTCTGTCACTCTGCCTCTGCCTCTACTGCTATGAAAACGGCTCTGTCTCCGTATTTGCTTCCTCTCGCTGTCTCCTTTCGTTTATCTGTCATTGGCTCCATTATGTGTCTTGTCTCCTTGTAATCGGTTCGTCTTCTCGCATCTCGTGGATCCGATTTTATGTGTGAACACAATGTAGAATAAACATATAACCATAAATACAGAGATGTAGGAAATAATGCTTCATTTCATAAATAAAAGAATGAATGCAATAAGCTTACAAACATAATGGAAATAAGCGTATCTCAAGAAGAGATGCGACGCAGCCTCGAACCGTGTTACACTGAGGCTCGAGGCCTATTACAGACATAATGGAAATAAAAGAGCTATGGTACTGGCAGCGTATCCCTGAGAAGAGATGTGGCGAGCTACCAGCCCTTGAACTGTGTTACAATGCAGACATGATGGAGATGTGGCGAGCTAGGGCACTGGTAGCGCTTATCTCCGAGAAGAGATGTATCGGCTCCCAGCCCCTTGAACTATCTTACAATGAGGCTCGAGGGCCTATTTATTGTTGAGAAACAATGTAGAATCTGAAACGTCCAAAACCCTAACCGTAGGAGATGAAGCGCCAAAACTGTGGGCCCCGTTTGGGTAAATTGGTGGTTCAACTTCCCGGGGACGTAACTTTGGCATCCGATCTCCGTTTGACGCGCTCAATAGCTCGTTAGAAAGATCTGTCTGAGGAGTGCAATTTTTGAACGAGCAACATCGGTCCATGGACCCATGTTGCTCTCCGTTTTCCCAAAAAACGTCGTTTAGGGCCTCAAAACGGCTCCGGAAGTTTAAGACCCGAAAAACTGCTAAAAATAGTAAGTTGTGCCGAAACTTACAAACTGAAAAAATTGATGGTGGGGGTTCAAATGGACTCGATGGGTGGCCACCAATATCCACTTGGATTATTAATGCCCCAAAACGGCTCCGGGTGTGCAGGACCCGAAAACCTGCTATAAATAGTAAGCTGTGCTGAAGCTGAAAAACTGAAAGAATTGATGCTGCGGGTCCAAATGGAATAGGTGGGAGGCCACCGATATCCACCTGGATCATTCCTCCCTCCTTAGGAAGCAATGGTCTCCATTGCATTAAGTTCCTCCATGGGGGGGGGGGGGAAATTTTGCTGAACTTGGTGTTGGCAGCCGTGCTGGATGTAGATGTGCCACCGCTGGGCAGCCATTGAAGGATCTGAAAAAAAAATTGTCCATCATCGCGGTCCTCTGTTTCTCGAGGGCATCCTCGAGCAAGATTTTGACAGGATCTCCTGCTCCCTCGTCTTTCTTTCCTTCGACTCCTCATGCGGTCGTCAAGCCTTTATGTTGAACTCCTTATACCCTCGGCCGTTGGGGACATGAAGAGAAAAATGCAGAAAGAGCAGACTCCGGCTCGATACCACCTAACGCATTTTATGTAGGAATGCAACAAAATAAAACATATAACCATAAATACACAAAGAGATGTAGTGGAATACTGTTTACTTGCAAATAAAAGAATGACTGCACAAGTTTACAAACATAATGGAAATAAGCTAGGCGCCGGTAGCGCATTTCTGAGAAGAGATGTAGCGTACGCAGGCCTCTAAACTGTCTTACATTGAGGCTCGCAGGCCTATTACAGACATAATGGAAATAAGCTAAGCTAGGGTACTGGCAACGTATCCCTGAGAAGAGATGTGGCGGCTACCACCCCCTGAACTGTGTTACAATGTAGACATGATGGAGATGGGGCGAGCTAGGGCACTGGTAGCGCTTATCTCTGAGAAGAGTTGTATTGGCTCCCAGCCCCCGGAACTGTCTTACAATGAGGCTCGAGGGCCTATTTATTGTTGAGAAACAATGTAGAATCCGAAACGTCCAAAACCCTAACCGTAGGAGATGAAGCGCCAAAACTGTGGGCCCCGTTTGAGTAAATTGGTGGTTCAACTTCCCGGGGACGTAACTTTGGCATCCGATCTCCGTTTGACGCGCTCAATAGCTCGTTAGAAAGATATGTCCGAGGAGTACAACTTTTGAACGAGCAACATCAATCCATGGACCCATGTTGCTCTCCGTTTTCCCAAAAAACGTCGTTTAGGGCCTCAAAACGGCTCCGGAAGTTTAAGACCCGAAAAACTGCTAAAAATAGTAAGTTGTGCCGAAACTTACAAACTGAAATAACTGATGGTGGGGGTTCAAATGGATTCGATGGGTGGCCACCAATATCCACTTGGATTATTAATGCCCCAAAACGGCTCCGGGTGTGCAGGACCCGAAAACCTGCTATAAATAGTAAGCTGTGCTGAAGCTGAAAAACTGAAAGAATTGATGCTGCGGGTCCAAATGGAATAGGTGGGGGGCCACCGATATCCACCTGGATCAGTCTCAAGCACTTCCTTGCCATCAATGACAACATTTCCAACAGTCTCCCTGTCTGCTATATTTTCTCGCTTTTTAGCACCTACTCTCTCGGCCCTCTTTAAGAAACTCAGAGTCTGAATATTAACTCCTTAACTAACTTTATGAACTCAGAGTTTTATAAAATAAAAACTCAAAAGCCGACCTTCATTTTGCTTGATGTCATAAGATCCAATTGCTATGATGATAATGCAGAGAACAGAGTCTTACTATCAGAGGCCGTGAGCTTGTTTGCAGAGTTGGAAGGCGCGTTCAAATCATGAATACAGAGGAGTAGTACTGATTTGCAGAAGCATAATCATGATAGCAAAATATGCAAATCGTGTTGGTGATGAAATCATAACGGATACATTTCATAAGCAGATTTGGGTCAGAAGATTTTTTTTGTAACTCTAGCAGTCGAAATGAATGAAATCATTTGAGGACAGGCGTTTTAACAAATGTCTTTCCATTGAACGAACTTTTAAATTGAGTATCTATTAAGGCCACTACTTGTTGGTACTTTATTCGCAGAGGTCAGATTTAAAAATGATGAGTTTATGAAAAGGTTTGAAGAGCGTAGTAGGAATAGAAAATAAAAATAGGCTAAGGTGTGATAGGGAAATGGAAATGAAATATATATATATATATATATATATATATATATATATATATATATATATATATATATATATATATATATATATATATTTATTTATTTATTTATTTTTGGAGAAAAAAAAATTATATGAAAAAATGGTGGAGGGGGTGGTATTGTTGATAAATGGGGTGGTAATATGGTGGTGGCGTTGTATTAACGTATGGAATGGTGGTATAGAATGGTTTTATTAAAAATAGCGTGGAGAACGATATTATATATGCAGTGGAGGACGGTATTATTTAAAAGGGCGAATAGTGGTAGCGGAATATTATAGGAGAGACAGTGTTGTGATAAATATTATGGTGGAAGGGCGGTATAGAATGGTTTTAAGAGCTTGTGAGCAGATGGAGCGGCAAAGGGCGTGGGAAGACTGAGTATCGACAGAGGGGTAGGACGCGTAGAGGGTGGGAGGCGTGGGTAGAGCCGTGGATAGGTGGAGTGACCAGGGGTGTGGATGCGCGGAGAGGGATGAAGCGGCATTAGGTGGTATGGGCTGGCGTTAGGAAGGGCTCGGATGGGGATGCGAGGGAGAGATGAGCGTTGTTTTAGGTTGAGGGGAGCGTATGAGGAACTGCTGTAAGGAAGAAATTGCAGGAGGGATGGCTCGAGTGGCGTTTGAGTGTGGTGAGGTGCATATGGAATGGATGCAGTATATGCAGAGATGAGGAAGAGATGTGAGGGGTTAAGAGTGTACGCAGAGGGAGGTGGTCCGCGTAGGGTTGGGGTGAGTGCAGCTGCGTGAGGGGGTTGGGGAGTTAGGGCATGGGGAGGGCCGAGAGGCCAGGTTGGGGAGTGCGAAAATTTGAATGGTGAGTTGTAGATTGGTGAACGCGTGGATTGAGAGCGCTAGTGAGGGCATTAAGTCTTGCAGGGGGGAAGAAAGGGACGTAGAGGAATTAAGGCGTGAGGGAAGTGTGAGGAAGAGAGCGTTAGAGAGAGGGAGGCTGAGAGGACGTTACAAAAAAATCTGGAATAGCAGAGTTGCAGAGCTGCAAAATTGCAGAGTGGCAGGTATCTGCTGGAACTGCAAATTGCGGAATCTTCAGGCGCTACAGGAGTTGCAAATGTCAGAGCTGTGCAGAGATTAAAAAAAATGCAGAATAACAGTATAGCAATTTAGTAGGAGCAGCAAAAACTATTATTAAAAACTGACTGAGCAAAGGAGATGGAGTTACACCACAGGCAAAAATTCCAATAGTGGGACTGGCTCTGATACCATGTCAAACCAGGAGGTAACTCCTCAAATCAGAATATGTATTAGCTGAAGAATGTACATGCATTTATACATGGAGGTGAGGCTATTGGGATTCATTTCCCAATGACTCTTGGCCTTCCTTATTTCCTAATATTATTTATTATACAAAATTACATATCCACACCCATCCCATAGGATTAGGTGTCAACAATAATGAGGTGGGTATATAGGGAATATTCCAAAGGTTATGGGTATAAGGATTATAAGAAAGGCTTTTTGAAATTGATAACAAGCAACAATAATTATCATTTTTAACACCAAAATAATTTGAGAATTTTAAATGTTAAGAATAAAAATTTCAATAAATTACACTTATTGGCTGATCAAATTCTTCTTATACAGGTGTGGCTGATCTGTTTGTACAGGTGTGGCTGATCTGCTTGTACAGGTCCCTTAAAATCTGAAGAACAACTTCTTTTATCTTTGATGTAGCCTTGATGATGTAGTCTTGATGATACAACCTTGATGATGTAGCTTTGATTAGAATTTTGATAAACAACCTTTGAAAACTTGTTGAAGTAGCCTTATCTATCTCTGATGCAGTCTTCGAACAGGTCCCTCTGATATTGGTAATATTGACATAGCCTTTTTAAACAGGTCCCTATGTATAATTATGTTAAAACAGGTCCCACTGGCTATTTTATTGCTCAAACAGGTCCCTTCACTGATTAGAACAAAACAACTTTTTGATTGAATGACTGAAACAACAATTCCTTGAAAAATTGAAATTGAGGAGATGAGATAGGGAAAAACCACTGTTTCTTCTCCCCCACTAAGTCTTTGACTTGTCCTCAAGTCATTATTGAATTGATGAAAAATAGTAAACAAGTAGAACAAGGAATTCTTACTAGCCAAATGATTGGTTTTCCAGTAAGAATTCGGGTTTAGAGTGTGCCAGAGTCTGGTTTTCACATCTAAACCATTTTTTTTTTTTATTGTGTGTGTGTGTGTGTTTTTTTTTTTTTTTTAATTAATTTATTTATTTTTAAAAGAAATTGAAATGACTAAGGTAGAGATATCACAGCTGAAGGCTGTGATATCTCAACCTTCTTTTGCTGAGATACAGTTTGAATAAAATCTTCCTTGCTGATGGGCTTATGATAGAGTTTCAACCTGTTTCCATTGACAATAAAGGTGTTGCCTTCTCCATCAATTGTAGTAAGTTTGACTGATCCATTTTCATATACTTGAACTATTTCATATGGGCCCATCCAATGTGTTGTAAATTTGGCTTTATGATCTCTGAATTTAGAGTGAAAGAGTAAAGCCCAATCTCCTTCTTTAAACTTCTTCTTTTTAATGTGTGCATCATGCCACTGCTTCCTTTGTTTCTGCATTAGGATTGTTCTCTCCTCCGCTTGCTACCTCATTTCATCTAACTGGTTCAATTGCATAATTCTCTCCTTTTGTGCTTCATTGAGATCAATTCCTAAATATGCAACCATTTTATAAGTATGTATCTAAAATTCAATAGGAAGCATTACCTCTTTTCCATACACCAGCTGATATGGTGTAAATCCTGTAGTGTCTTTCCACGTTATTCTGTAAGCCCAGAGTGCATCTTTGAGCTTTTCCTCCTAATTCTTTCTGTTCATTGCTACTGTTTTAGTGATAATTCCTTCCAAAGTTTTATTTTTTGATTCCACATGGCCATTGGCTTGTGGATGGTAAGGTGTACTTTTTCTGTGCTTGATTTTATATTTTTCTGTGATATCTTGAACCAACCTTGAAGTGAACTGAGAACCTTGATCTATCACTATCTCCCTAGGTACTCCATACCTTACAAAAATTTCTTCAAAGAGGAAGTTTACCACTGTTTGATCTGTTTCCCGGACAAGTGCTCTTGCTTCAGCCCATTTTGTCATGTAGTCAGTACATACTAGGATGTACTTTTTGCCCTTTGAAGATGGATTGATGGGTCCTACAAAATCTAGAGCCCATTTTTCAAATGGCTCTAAATGTACTTGGGGCTGAAGTGGCATTTCATCTGAAGTTGTTGGTCTACCCATTCTTTAACAACTGTCACAAATTTTCACATACTTCTTAGAATCCTTAAAAATAGATGGCCAATAGTAGCCAAGGCTGAGGATCTTGAATGCTGTCCTTTTTGCTGCAAAATTCCCACCACACGGTTCGTCATGAAAAGATTTTAAAATATCAATTATTTCATCATTTCTTACACATCTTCTAATAATCATATCATAACTGGTGTAAAATAAATCTCCATTGACCCATGAATATCTAGCACTTTGTTTGATGAGCCTCTTCTTCTCCTTTGTAGTAAAATATGGAGGTATCTTTCCTGTGGACAAATAATTAGCTAAATCAGCATACCATGGATCTACTACTGAAATTGCAAATAAATTTTCATTTGGAAAAGAATCTTCAACCGGAACAACCTCACTTGAATTCTGGAGTCTAGAAAGAAAATCTGCCACCTGATTCTCCTTACCTGGTCTATCTAACACTGTAATATTAAATTCCTGTAGTAATAACAGCCATATAGTAACTCTGCCATTAGTGATTGTTTTATTCATTAGATATTTAATGAAAAGTGGTCAGTATGTACAAAAACCTCATAACCAGTTATATAATGTCGGAATTTATTCACAGTGTGTATGGTTGCAAGCATTTCTTTTTCAGTGACTGTGTAGTTTAATTCTGCAAGTGTTAGATTTTTACTAATAAAATAGATAGCATAATTCAAAGACTCTTCTTTTTGTCCTAATGATGCACCTACTGCAGTATCATATGCATCTGTAAAGATGTGAAATGGTAAGGTCCAGTTAGGTCCTTTTAATACTGGTGTGGTTGATAACTTTTCTTTGAGTGTTTTTTCATTCCAGTTGAAAGGTGTATCTTTTGCTAGAAGCTTAAACAGAGGTAGAGCTATTTTACTAAAATGTTCAATAAACCTTCTATAATAGCTTGCATACCCAAGAAAGCTTCTTACCTCTTTTTGAGTCTTCGGAATTGGCAAATTGACAATGATTTGGATTTTTGATGGATCAACTTTAATGCCTTGAGAAGAAATTTAGTGACCCAATACTACCCCTTAATTTAGCATCATAAAACACTTTTCATTGCTCAGGGACAGATTAGCTTCAATACATCTCTTCAAAAATTTCTCAAAATTTTCTAATGAATGTTCAAATGAATTACCATACACTGAAAAATCATCCATATAAACTTCAACACACTCATGAACTAAATCAGCAAAAATAGCTAATACAGCTCTCTGAAATGTAGCTGGAGCATTACAAAGTCCAAATGGTAAAACATTATAGGCATAAGTGCCCCAGGGACAAGTAAAAGTGGTTTTGTCCTGGTCCTCTAAGGCTATCCTGATCTGGTTATAGCCACTAAAACCATCAAGAAAAGAGAATGATGATTTCCCAGCTAATGTGTCTAGCACTTGGTCAATAAATGGTAGTGGGAAATAATCTTTGAGGGTTGCTTTGTTCAATTGTCTGTAATCAACACAAATCCTCCACTTACCATTTTTCTTGGGCACTAATACCAATGGGGATACCCACTGACTGTCAGAGATAGGATAAATAAAATTGACTTTCAATAGTTTTTGTAATTCATCTCTAACAATATCCTGAAGAATGGGATTCATTCTTCTCTGTGGTTGCCTCACTGGTTTTATATTACTATCTGTGTAAATATGGTGAGAGCATGTTTTAGGGTGGATTCCGTGCATATCGGTGTAGTCCCAAGCAAATGCTTTCTGATACTTCCTCAATAATTGAATCAATTTTTCTTCCTGAGATAAGTCTAGGTGAGTGCTAATATTCAATGTTTTTCCTGGACTAATCTCTATGGTTTTTCTCTGAGTGTTTGTGATAGATTGTATGGGAAAAATGTTTTCAAAGAATGGATGGTACATATTTCTTTAAAAATTTGTGCTAAAAGTTCATCTACAACATGGTATTGTTCATTTCTTAATTCTTCATACATATCAAGTTGAGAAAGGAACAATTCTATCAAATCATCATTATTATGTTCGTGAAAATAATAGATTTGATTGATGCTGAAAACAGATTGAACTTCTTCCTTATCATTGTATTTATCATCAAGCCATAAGTTGTTTGCTACTGCTGGTGTTTGTGCTGCTGGGTACATAGTGAGTTGTTTCCTTTCAGTTCCGCATGAAATGATCATATTACCTGATCTACACCATATGAATGCATCAGCAGTTGCTAATCGTGGTCTACCAAGGATGATAGGGTGTCCTCCTAAATTAGATTTTGGCTGAAGAACTAAAAATTCCACTGGATACTCCCAAGAGTCCAGTGAAACAATTATGTCCTCCAAAATCCCTTCAGGAATCACTTTAGACCTATCAGCTAGTTCTAGGACAATTGGTGTGTACTGCAAGTTTGTCAGCTGAAGTGTTTTCAGTGTTTCAAGAGTCATCACATTTATTGCTGCCCCAAGGTCAATAAAGTATTTGGAATAGGTATGTTGTTAATGATTGTAGTGACTCTGGGAATACCAGGATCAACATACTTTTCCATTGAAATGGTGTTTTTCATAAGGCCAACTAGATGTCCAATAACATGAATGGTTTGTGGATCAAGTCTTTTTCTTGTAGGCTTCTTGAGGCATAGTTCTTTGATTGCTTTAGTATATATCGGAATGTCTTTTATGGCTTGAAGTAGTGGAATTTTTATATAGAAATTCTTCAGCTCATCTAAAACATCAAACTGTGGTAAAGACATGGGAAGTTTTGCTTGGATCAATCATTCTGGAAAAGGTGGTGGATGCAATGGTTGCATTTGTTTATTGTTGATGTCATCATTTTGTTTCTTTTGAGTTGGAGTTTCATTTTCATTGTCTTTGTTTTCTTCTTGTTTTTTAGCTATTGGAAGTTATTTTTGAAGTATCTTACCAGACCTCAACTCAATATTTTGTAAAGGTAATGTGGGATATGATGGTCCCTCATCTACACTGTAAGCTGGTCTATCTGCTCTATTATTTGGATTTGGTACAGGTTGAGCAGGAATCTGAGTGAGTCTAGGAGGTTGGTTAGATGGAAGTTTTAATTGAGGTGAATTTATTGGTGGAGGAGCAGGCAATGTTTGTTGAGTGTTTTGGGGTTGATGGACAAATTGCTGTTGAGGATATTGTTGATATGTTTGAGGATACTGCTAATATGGCTGATGATACTATTGATATGGCTGAGAATATTTTTGGTATGGTTGAGGATATGGTTGGTATTGTTGAGAGAATTGTTGAAATGGTTTCCATTGTTGTTGTGGGTAATTTTGGTGTTGCCATGGCATGGGTACATTCCAAGAATTCTGAACATACATCTGATCTTGTGCAGGAAATTGCAAATTTTGATTTGGAAACATCCCTGGAGGTGGAGGTGGAGGTTGCCATGGTCTCTTGGCACGCATGAAATACACATTCTCCATATTTGTGTTGGCTTCCAAGTTACAATTCTGCAAAATCTTGATTTTAGAGCAATGAAATATATCATGATTTTCAGTACAAAAGGCACACACTTGAATGTTTTCTAAAGGGCAGTCTTTCAAAGCATGTTTCTTCCGGCATTTTGGAAAAAAGAAAGCCATTAATTGATCTTCTTCTTCTTGTCTTTTCTTTTCTTTCAGAGTGTCAATTTGATTTCCTAAGGTGCTTAATAGGTCTGTTTTGAATTCTTCTAATAAGTTTCCTATTTCAGCCCTTGTGACACTAGCTGAAGCAGATTTTGTAGCTTTGGATGATATAGTTCTTTTTCCATTTCTAGCTTTGCTCCTGGAATAGTTCTCACATAAGTTAGCAATTTCATCGAAAGGTAAGGTGGAAATATCACCTTTTCCCATCAAATTAAGATCATCTAAGTATTCCTCTCGAATTCCCTTCAAAAATATTGTTCGGATTAGATCAAGAGACATGGTTCTATGTTTTTATTTTTGTAAATTTTAAACAAATCGTTCCAAATACTCTTCTAAGCTTTCATCCTCTTGTTGATTCATTCTAAAAATATCATCTTTAGAATCTTTTGATCTACAATAAGGTTGGTATTTCTTTAAGAATATTTTTCTCATGCCATCCCAATCAGTTATTGCATGTTCACCAAGTCCCATGAACCATCTTAATGCCGATGCTTTTAATGTTGCTGGGAAGAGTCTAAGCCTATGGGCATCATCTGTGTAACCATATGTTCGGCATACTATGTCAAATTCAAACAAGAATGAATTT